>CM042865.1:9430650-9638150 GCA_023658055.1 Thaleichthys pacificus
CGCCCGCGTCCCACCCTTGCTACAGCGCCCGCGCGAAACCGCCCACCACCTTCGGTAGCGCTCCCACCCGACCCGTTGATGCCCGTCCCGGCTAAGCGCTCACGTGTCAAGCGTTTGGGAGTGCGCGTTCGGTTGCCGACCGCCGTCGGCCCGCACGTCAACGGGGACGCGATCGCCCCGGCACATATGCCGTCCTCGCCCCGTGTTATCCCCCTGCTTAATGACTGATTCAAGCCCCTGACACGTTGGGCATGCTAATGCTGGCGCTATGACGACCACGAGGCAATTAACCACAACAGGGCCTCTTCTGTGTGCGCTCACTTGCCCTGCTCCTTATTAACAAAGCTCTCTATTCAGGCCTTATTAACACCGAGCAAGCCGAGAGAGGACTATATTAGTGACCTTTGTCAGGCTGAATCAACCTTCCCCCGCACATCGAGAGATAACACACGCAGAAAAGTCCAGAAGAAAAAGATGCAACAAAAAAAAAACATCAAAGAAACCAGGTAACAAAACAGACGAAAGAGACGAAGAGCACAAACTATCCACTTGGCGCTCGTCAAGTATCAGGAATCTATAACGTGTTGACACTTGGCTGGAGTGGTGTGTGTGTATACTCTTGACACAGTAGGGGCCGACAAGGCCTGCTTTGGTACTCCACGCACGCAAACAGAGCTGTACCGTACCGTGACTAGGGAGCAAGGTGAAATAAGAACTGCTGCAATCTCTGAGTCACCGTGGTGTCCACGCTGACTGCCCCGACGCACAGATCAGGAGATACGATTGAAGGAGAGCCACTAAAAGAGAATGTGTATCTCTGTGTGTGTGTGTGTGTGTGTGTGTGTGTGTCAGTGGTAAAGGCAAAGGAAAACAAAAAAGCTTTCGTGAATAATGTTGTAATTACTTGTGCTTGTTTGTGTGTGTGTGTGTGTGTGTGCCACTTACGGGACAGTGGATCTGTTCTCCGGAAGGTCCAGTAGAACCGGTGGTTCTGCGGTCTGGGAAGGGTCACCAGGCCGAGCAGTGTGGGACACTGAATCTCTAACACCTGGGGGGGCACCAAAAGGTCAAAGGTCATCTGTGTGGCAGTGGTACGATCTCCATGGTTTCCTACATCTAGGGCTCTCCTCGCTTGCTCTCTCCTGCTTTTCCCTTGCGTCCTTCCTCAATTCCTGTCATCTTCCCTCTCTCCCGCCCTCACGTTACCCTTCCACCCTACACCTCCAGCCCTACCACCCCTCCAACGCCTACCTTACATTTAGCAGACGCTCTTATCCAGAGTGACTTACAGTAAGTACAGGGACATTCCCCTGAGGCAAGTAGAGTGTAGTGCCTTGCCCAAGGACACAACGTCATTGGCCTGGTGGGGAATTGAACCTGCAACCTTCTGATTACTAGACCGATTCCCTAACCGCTCAGCCACCTGACTCTCTTCCTACCTTGCCGCCTCTTCAACCCCTCTGTCCTTCTCCCTCCCCCTCTTCTCTCGGTAATATGTCGCACGGTGATAAGCGGGTCGTACACAACAGCACGGCCAATTAAAACCTTCGCCTTGCTCCGGCTCCAACCAGACAGTTCATCCAAATCAATAATCCACGCTTTACAAACTAATCTATTCCGCTTCCGGCACGGGAGCCAAGGGTTTTTTCCTCGCTGAAGGATGAACTTCGCTGTCCCTCCAGAACGTCTGGGTGATTACGGGAGACAGAGGGTGGAGCGTGGGATTGCAGGGTAGCCTGGGTGTGAAGATAGGAATGAATGCGTACCTCGACGATTTCCTCCCTGTGTTGTGTGTGTGTGTGTGTGCGCGTGTGCGTGTGTCTGAGTGGTTGGCTGGCGGGGTGCCAGAGGGGTTGATCCGTGTTTAGCAGGGTGGGCGTGTGAGAGGCGGGGACAACGGGGGTATGGAGGGCTAGATAACGGAGAGGTGTCGAGAGGAGTGGAGGGAAGCGGGGGGGTGGGGGGTGGGGGTTGAGAAGTCAAGGGGCGAGACAGCAGCAGAGAGAGCAAGAGAACGGGGGAGGATGAGTTCGAACACGACGGTAAGACAGAAGGCAGGAAGTGATCACAGAGGTGGCTTTCGGACGCTCGGCTGCGGCGCCTACCGTAGAGTTGCCAGACCCGGACCTTGTCCTCGTAGGGGAGGTCGTACTTGAGGGGGTCTCCCACGGGACCCTGGTAGTACGGCCTCATGATGGACTCCATAGCCGAGGTGTGAGCCAGGCCGATGGCGTGGCCGAACTCGTGGACCGCCACCGCAAACAGGTCCATCCCATGGGAGTCTGCGTGGGGGCAGAGAGAGGTGAGCAATGAGTGTGGTGTTGAGAGGAACAAAACGTCCAATTATAACACACAATGTGCAAAAGAAAAAGGCCAATATCAGTCGACAACAAAACAGAAACTCAAGTGAGTTATCCAGGCTGACGCTTTACAAATTCCATTTCAATATTTACCCCATAGACAGGCATGAAGTGATGCCTTGCATTCATTAACCAAGTTTCAACATCCGCTAAGCCTTCCAAACCTTGAATGTTTTGTTTCAAATCAATTATGCTTGTTTGATTGTTAGAACAAACCCAGGCTTGTATTTGCCAAAGCCTTGAAAACGACTAAATTGTCCATGTCCACTTTGACTCCTCTTCAGTTGCATTCACAGAGGACAAACAGAGAAACACAAGCCTGACGCATTGTCGGGCCCACAGCTCCCAGACCTAGTTAGGGCCAGACCTGCCTCTCAAACTGGAAGGGCGGAGGGATAGAGGACTAGAGGAAGGCCTACTTTCCCCGCCAGGTTTGATGGGGGCGGTGTCGGCAAACAACAAAGTCTCCACGTTTGGCTTCGCTGAGCAAAACTAAGTATGGAGACCTGCGGCTACAGTTAGAGATTTAGATTAGCGTTAGCTCGCTAGCACGGCGCAGAGGGTTAGCAAGCCGCAGCCGGCTGCAGCTTTCCCCGGTTGGCAGTTGCAATCTGCCTCCGAGCTAGATTAGCTACAGCTCGGCAATGCCCGTAGCATGAGCATGAGCTCAGGAGATGACCAAGAAGGTAGAGGGGATGAACATTTGTGCCGTCATGGCAACCCAGAGCAGCGTACGGCCCGTCGTCTGCAGGTGCACGGTGGAAGAGAGAGAGGGGGGGGGAGGAAGTGGAATGAGCCTGCCCTTGGTTACCCTCTGTGTTTAATGGCTGTGGTTATATGAACGAGTGCCTGTGCCCACAGTTAGACCAGGGTCCACACGGGGGACGTGGCTGATGGATGATCCATTAAGTTACTTAGGAAGAGGAGACCCCTGCTGTTAAAAGATGCCTGTTGGGCCTGACCCCAGCAGGGGGTCGAGAGAGGGAGAACGAGAGCGAGAGAGAAATAGAGAGAGAGAGAGAGACGGAGAGAGAGAGAGAGAGAGAGAGAGAGAGAGAGAGAGAGAGAGAGAGAGAGAGAGAGAGAGAGAGAAACAGGGAAAGAATTGAGATCGGGCATTGACAAAAAAAAGGGGAGGGAGAGAGAGAGAGAGAGAGAGAGTGAATGTGTTTAAGTGCACTAGTCTAAGTGCAGGCCAGATGGACATTGTGAGGAGAAATGTGCTGCTGCCAGGAGCATGCTGGGCAGGGTGGTTGTAAGGTGTATGAGTGTGGAGGATGCTAACTTGGAGCTAGCTAGCCTTCTAGGACCCTTCTGTAAGAGCTGTACTGTGCTCTACCCTAAACCGAGTGGAAGTCATGATCCAGACTAGAGTGTAGCGAGGCCAAGACCAGAGCCTCACATCTCCTTCATTGGGGTAAGTGAGTAGGGAGTCAGGTGGCTGAGCGGTTATGGAGTCGGGCTCGTAATCTGAAGGTTACCGGTTCGATTCCCGGCTGTGCCAAATGACGTTGTGTCCTTGGGCAAGGCACTTCACCCTACTTGCCTCGGGGAGAATGTCCCTGTACTTACTGTAAGTCGCTCTGGATAAGAGCGTCTGCTAAATGACTAAATGTAAATGTAAGTATGCAGGGGGAGCAGGGGGAGCACTGTTCTCTCAAACTTTGGGAGAGGTGCAGCTCGCTTCCTTTGAAAGGAATCAATTCCCTCTGAGAACGATGTTTCTAACCTTTACGTGTGACATCTAGGCCTATAGATAAGAGATCTCCTGGAATCTCCTAAAACCTTAAGCAACCTCTGATATGGTTTAGGGGACATGACTTGGCTAGTCAAGGCTAGCATGCTCCCTGTTTGCTGCTGGCGTTCAGCCTGTTTGCTGCTGGTGTTCAGCCTGTTTGCGGCTAGCGTGCAGCCTGTTTCTTCCTAGCGTGCAACCTGTTTGTTCCTAGTGTTCCTAGCGTGCAGCCTGTTTGTTCCTAGCGTGCAGCCTGTTTGTTCCTAGCGTGCAGCCTGTTTGTTCCTAGCGTGCAGCCTGTTTGTTCCTAGCGTGCAGCCTGTTTGTTCCTAGCGTGCAGCCTGTTGTTCCTAGTGTGCAGCCTGTTTCGACCAGATACTCACACACTCCCCAGGCTATGAGAGGGACAGCTTTGGGAGACTAATGACTGACAGCTTGTTAATGAGGACGATAATGGAGCGTAGTAATTCCTCCTTCTACCCTATCATTCTCCACTCCTTCTCTCACTCGTCCCTCTCTCCTTCCTGCTGCATTCATTTCTCTGTCTCACACACGCACACAAACAAACAAACAGACAGACACACACACACACACAAGCTCTCACACACAGACTGCAGCCGAATTGTGTATGTCATCAAAAACACACCTGCTTAATGAGACTTTTGTTTCAGCCACGATAATCAGTCTGCATTAGCGAGCAACCGGCGGAGAGATGATTAATAAAAGCAATCTGTGCGCTGTCAAAGCAACAACAGCCATCCCCGGGGTCCCACTTACGTGAACCCTAGAGCCTGCCCACCCCATTGGATGCCTCCCCTGTCAATCAAACACCATTGAGCAGTTACGCTCTCTCCAATTTGCTAGCAGCGCTTTTTACTGCCCAGTTTGAATTATATGCCAAATGTTCACTTTCGTGGCTAACTCTCAGAGGACGAAAGTTATAAGGTACTGCCAAGAAGAATATACTTGGATGGGTTTCCAGGGAATGGTTGAAGGGGGGGGGGGGGGGGTGGAGGGGGTAAAGTGAAAGCAATTACTCAAGCTCATATTCCTTTGATGAAGTCTATCCTTCTTAAGAAGATTAGTGTTCTGAAATCTGCTGAACAGTCAACAATTCCTTTTCCTGTTTTCTCCTCCTTTCCGACCTTACAACACAACAATGATTATCTGCTTGTTAGAAAGTCGCAGAGACAACAACCTTGGTTCAACACCACCTAGGCATAATTTGGGCCAGGTCCTAATCTGCCCTCAAAGCTAGCCGCCTCGAACCCTGCAGTCTTACAAGAACAGAGCCCTGGTGTTAGGCCAACGTCGAGGCAGTTACCACGGCGTGACCGCAATTCGGACCACACCCGACATCCAGCGCGCGTTCACCCTAACCCTCAGACCGAACCCAGGCCATTCTCTTTGCCACAACCTCACGGTAAGTCGGGAACCGCGTCATTAAACAGTACAGCGCTGTTGCTATATCCTAAGAGAAGCCCAAGCCTCTTTCTAGCGACAGAGTTTGTTTGTGGCGCCTCTCAGGCAGGCGGCGAGACGTGGGCGTCGACCTGACAGACTGTGACGCCGCCAAATTGAGTGCTGTTTAATGAAGCCGCTTCCCCCCGCGCCTCAGTGATTCATGTCTGCCACCAGAGAGCAAGAAACCAGCGGCGACAACAAACACCCGCAAACAAAGAACCATTAAGAGTCCCTGTTCGAACCAAACTAACGGAGGAGGGAGCAAGTAACAGCTAGCTCGACGATGACGACCGGCCCCTTAATTATTGTCTGCAGTTAATTAGCTGTTTATCTTCGTCATCATCCTTGTCGTCAGCCTCCTCCGCGACCCCCCCCCCCCCCCCCCCCCGCGCTTCATGATTGCAAATTCTCCTCCTCTCATCCCTTTTTGCTTCGTCCCTAAACACCCCCAACCTCTCCTCATTTGTTTCCGGGGGGAAACCGCCTTGGCGCGGCGGGTAGCTTTTGAAAACTCTCCCTGTGCCCCACTTCGCTGAGGTCCTCCCTCGACCCCCTCCCCTCCAACCCTGATTGACCCCCTGCCCCCTCCCCGCAGCCCCCCTACTGTGACCCACCGGCCAGGCCCACATGTAAACAGCTGCTGCCAGCCCCCTCTTCTTCTCCACCCTCTCCTCCCCTGGTCCTCCTGTGGTCTGGTCTGGTCTGGTCTGGAGTAAGCCCTAATTGGAGCATACTGAGCTTCTGTCCAGGAACATATGGGCCTGAGTCTCCTCTGGACAGAGGGGGGGGGGGATGGGGGGGGGGGGTGGCGGGGGGTCCAGCAGGCCCCAGCGCAGGCTCACCAGCTGGGTCAATCTGTATCCCACAACATCCCCCCACCCCCCTCCCTTCCCCATTCCTCATCCACACCTCAGCCCCCCGGGCCTCGTCCCAGCAGGATGGACGATGTTTCTATCTTTCCCTGTCAGACCGATCCTGCGAGGCCGGGAGGCAGGGGGCCTCAAGTGATTAGACATATCTCGAGCATCTCGCACGTCCCTTCGCCCCCCCCCCCCCCCCCCCCCCCGCCCCCCACCCCATCAGTCTCTCACGACGGGCGGGAGAAGAGAAAGGAGAGAGAGAAAAGGAAGGAACGGAGGCCCAGTTGATCAGCTGGTCGAGTTAATGATTAATGAGCGCATCTGTGGGGGGTCTGGCTAGACCTGCTGTCTGACGGACCCAACCTAGTTTCCACCGAAACCAATAACACGTGTGAATGAACACCTAACACACGGAAAGGTACCGAGGCACACACACACACACACGTCTGGCATCGTCTTTCATCGCTCTCTAACCTGGTGATCTGAAGGTCCAGGCCTCCTCATCGTCGAAGTGGGTGTCCCCCGCCGTGAACCTCTCCCCGGGGAAGAAAGCGTGGGCCACCGTGCCCCCCGGGCCGTCGAACGGGTAGCCGTCGTTGTGGTCGGCCTTGGTGAAGTCGATCTGGATGTCGGCGTCGCTGCCCGCCACCTCGTGGAAGTTGAGGGGGGCGATGTCGCTCCAGACCTTGAGGGCGTAGTACATGAGGGCCCGCACCGTGTCCCTGCCCAGCAGGGCAGACTCCTTGGGGAATGTCCTCACTCTGGGGGAGGAGAGGAGAAGGGAGGGGATGGGAGGGGAAAGGAAAGAAAAGGAGGAGGAGGGGAGAGAAGAGGAGAGGAGAGGGGAGGGGAAAGGAAAGGAGAGGAGAGGAGGGGAGAGAAGAGGGGAGGGGAGGGGAGAGGAGAGGAGAGGAAAGGAGAGGAGGGTGAGAGAAGAGGAGAAGAAGGGGAGAGGAGAGGAGAGAAGAGGAGAAGAGAGGGGAGAGGAGAGGAGAAAAGAGAAGAGAGGGGAGAGGAGAGAAGAGGAGAAGAGAGGAAAGAACAGAAGGAGAGGGAGGACAGAGAAGGAAAACACAGAAAGGCAGAAAAGAAAGGGGGAAAGGAGAAAGAGGGAGGAGAGGTCAGAATTAGAACTACAGTTCCTACAGAGCCCGGTAGCAGCTACTGATCGTTAAGAGTTTGTTAGCTGATAGAAGATTGCTTGTGTACTCGCAGCTCTGCTCCCCTGTTTGCAGATTTCCAGGGATTGTATCTGCTTTCCATTTCATGGCTAGGTGAGCCCTCGCAGCAGAACAAAGATTGACCACCCCACTGGAATGCCCTTGTACGAGTCCAAACTGAACTTTCGGAGAAAGATCGCGAAATGAGAATTGCTTCGAGCTTACTCTACCCCCTAACAGTCTCTCTCTCGCTCTCTTTCTCCTCTCTTCCTCTCTGTCTTTCCTTTTCCCTCTCTCCTCTTCTTCCCATCTCCCTCTTTCCCCCTAATGGTGTAATACTGCCGATGGATTGACTCAAAAGTAGGCTGTCGTGTTCACTCAGTCGCTCCGTCCGTCTCCTCGGAGTAGACCCCAGCTCCAGTTTGAGTGTTTGGGAGGTGTGCCCCTCAAAGACACCCTAAACCCTCTCCTGCCAGGGCTGTGGGGACAGTCTACCCGTGGTTGCCAGGGACTGGGCTGCGGATCGATAGAAATTTAATTTCAAGTTCACCTGTTAAAACCGAGGCACACTATGTGTCCTGTGAGCTATCTTCCCTTGCCCTTCCCATTAAGTCCAGACTGTTACATTCCCCCAGCTCTTATAACACACCCGCACGTGCAACACTGTGGGTGCAAGGGCGCTGGTAGCGTAGCAACCCGACTGTTAGTCAAGGTTGCAATGTAAATCCTCCACAGTCCTCGGACCATTCACATGCTCAGTAGAGGTAATGCCAGGGTCAAGTGTGCGCGTGTGTGTTTTCGGTATGCTCACATTGATTGTGTGTATGCATGCATGTGTGTGTGTGCCTGTGTGTGTGTGCGGTGAGGTGGAGTGTGTGTCGGCAGGGACCGTGGGTGAGAACAGTGGTCCAAGGTCGGAAGAAGGCGCTGCATTACAAATGAGCTCTGAGCTCCCCTTTACACACTGCCTGTCAGGCCAGTTACATGAAAAACACCTCGGCCATGATGACCTTGCTGTACCTGCCTGTGAGGGTAGAATCCCAACACACACACACACAGAGACGCTACACACGCAAACGCTGAACATACGCACACATATGCTCCACACGCAGCAACACCCTGCCAACATCCTTCGAAACATGAGACGATCCAGTAACAGTCCTGGCTGGATGGGATTTTCTCAGCATTTCATCATGTCGTTGTGTGACTGGAGCCATGTCGGAAAAAAAATACAGATTTATCCACACCCACACCGATGTTGCGTGAGTGTTATTCAAGCGAGCACAAAATGATTAAACTGAGGGGAGACTAAAGCTGGATTTGGTGGAACGGCGACACAATGACGTTCATCTGACAACATGCAGCGTTTGCGTGCGAGCGGCGGAGAGACCTTGAGACACGTGTAGCTGTCCGCTGAGACTCCTGCTTCTCTCAGTCACCCTCCTGTGACGGTTATGTTACACCCTCACTCTTATGTTACACCCTCACACTCATGTTACACTCTCACACTCATGTTACACTCTCACTCTCATGTTACACCCTCACACTCATGTTACACCCTCACTCTCGTGTTACACCCTCACTCTCGTGTTACACCCTCACTCTCATGTTACACCCTCACACTCGTGTTACACCCTCACTCTCACAGCTCCTCCTGTGACTGTTACACCCTCACTCTCGTGTTACACCCTCACTCTCATGTTACACCCTCCCTCTCACAGCTCCAGAAGAGATCTGTATCTAACCACTACGTGTGACATCCCTGCAAGCCAAGACACATTAGAGGGAAGAATAGCTATGTGTCCGTGTGCGTGGGTGTGTGTGGAGGTGTGTGTGTGTGTGTGTGGGTGATGACCATAATCATCATTATCTCCCATAGAACCGGAACTAGAATATACCTGTATGAAGGTGGATAAGGTCATCAGCTAGCCACAGCTGATACCACCAGTTATTCTACCATCCCACTTAATTAGGCCATGCCAGGCTGACCCGGCTGTGAAAACCTTCATTTGATGGATGACTAAGTGCAGCCTGACCATTAGGTAGGTGGACGGCACAAGCAGGTCCCTGACCTGCAGCAGAAACACAGTGAAACAGCCACCTGCAACTCCTCAGACCCCAGACTCTGCCAGAGTTGACTTTTCATTAACAAGTCCAGTCACATACTGATTCCCACATCTGACTCGGAGTCAGATGGCTGAGCGGTGAGGGAGTCGGGCTAGTAATCAGAAGGTCGCTGGTTCGATTCCCGGCCGTGTCAAATGACGTTGTGTCCTTGGGCAAGGCACTTCACCCTACTTGCTTCGGGGGAATGTCCCTGTACTTACTGTAAGTCGCTCTGGATAAGAGCGTCTGCTAAATGACTAAATGTAATGTAATGTAGTCGTACTGAAGGAGTCAGATTAAGAGCGAGCTGGAAAATTCATGGAACACTCAAACTCATTTGTGGTTTTTCCCTCTCATTTCCTACTTAAATCTCTCAGCAGGATTCCTACCCCACGGTTCAGTGGCCCCAATACAATTTGAGTTTTGACCGACGCAAGCTTCGCAGACATTCTTGTCAAAGAGTAAATCGCACAGACAAACGTAACATAAAAAAGATACTCATGTATGTGTACGCGCGCACACACACACACACACACACAAATACAACACACAATGTACTCTCTTGGCTTAAATGAAAAGGCTTAGCATTAGCCTCTGCGCTCGGATTGCAACAGCTCCTCTCAGGGATTTCATCCATTTTCAAATGGTCCTGATCTACCTCCCCATGATTGAGAGAGAGACACTCCAATTACAGTCACACCTCAGCGACCACTGGCAAACAGACTGCTGGGACTATGACACACATTGGGTATGTGGGTAATTCAAAGCCAGCAAGAAGTCACCGTGCAGAGCTGGGATTTCCGGCATCCTGTCCTTCAGGAGAACAGTTCCAAAATGCTCTATCTTCCTCTCCTCTCTCCTCTCCTTCTCTCCTCTCCGCACCCCTCTGCTATCTTCCTCTCCTCTCTCCTCTCTGCTCCTCTCCTTCTCTCCTCTCCGCACCCCTCTGCTATCTTCCTCTCCTCTCTCCTCTCTGCTCCTCTCCTTCTCTCCTCTCCGCACCCCTCTGCTATCTTCCTCTCCTGTCTCCTCCTCTCCTCTCCTCCTCTCCTTCTCTCCTCTCCGCACCCCTCTGCAGTCTTCCTCTCCTCTCTCCTCCTCTCCTCTCCTCCTCTGCTCCTCTCCGCACCCCTCTGCAGTCTTCCTCTCCTCTCTGCTCCCCAGCTCTCTCCTCTCCTAACGGGTTGGTTGATTAATCTGACTGCTAACGAGCAGAGACTGTCTGCTGAGTGATAATGGGCTAACAGTGTTTGATGAACTGTGCTGAGTCTCTCTGTCTGTGTGTGTGTGTGTGTGCCTGCCTGAGAACGTGGGCCCACAGTGGGGCCTGAGGTGTGTGTGCCTGCGTGTCTGTACGTCTGCGCCCGAGCATGAGCATGGTCATGTGATCATCATGTGCAGAGGAGAGAAGCAGAGCCGGCCCATGTGTATGTGCGTGAGAGATTGTGAGACGCAATGAGGACTCTCTGTCTCCTCTGCCTGACTAATGCTCGAGGTGTCTCAGGTTCACATGCTAACAGCTGGGCCTGCCAATCCTCGATCTAATCAGCCAATTCATCTTCACCTCAATGATAATCTCCCCAATCATATGACTTGACACATTTGACTTGAACCAATTTCGGACCTATTGTAGCATCTCACACATTGCCCAACGGCCAGTCCCAAGTCTGAAGACATCCAGGATTCGTTAACCCCTTCACAGTCCCATGCGGTGCGGTATAATAGGGTGAATTTTGGTAATCTGGGACATTTTTTGCATGCATTTTCTCATCGGAGATTCCCGATTAACTAGTGCCCTGACCCTTTCTGTGACACCACACCAATCACCTTTTGTGATTTCAGTCACACAACATCCATGCTAAACCTAGAGTCAAAGTTACGTGGACTAAACATTGTCATAGCAGGGAAGAAAACGTTCTGGAGTTTAGGTGTCCCACATTACCCAATGTCCCCGATTACCCGAATTCACCCGACAAACTGGGCTACGAAGTCAGTCATTTCAACCGAAATATGACTGGTGTCATGGAATGAAAACAGTCGATTCGAAAAACACAAGACGAGGCTCCAGCTTGTCTGCAGGTCTTGTTCTCAAATGAGCCGAATGCTTTGGAACTGGCTCGGAAGTGTCGTTTTAGTATCGACCCCGAGCGTGTCCCTGATGGAGTGGCCTCGTCCCCTGGAGAGGAACCATCACTGTCTCCTGTCTGGCTAAGCAGAAGAGGTCTGACGAACAGCAGTCCGTCTGTTCAACTACAGCAGAAACTGGACCTGCTACCGCTGGTTACAACCCCTGGTCTTCCTCTCCCATCTCATGCATACAGCACGTGCTCCTTTTAGGTGTTAGCGCACGGCGTGTGAATGACTGTGTGTTATTCCGAGCCGCAGTCAATCTGACCCCCCCCCCCCCCCACACACACACTCTTCACCTCTCTCCCCGGAGCCCTGTGCTCCAGCTCCAGACTCCGACCACAACCTCTCTCGAACAAACCATTAGACAGGGTCGCCGCCGCGGTTGACCTCCGACCCCGCCCGCCGGGGTCGGGTAAGGCCGGCGGGGCCGTCGATCTGCAACGATGCCAGAGCCGAGAGGAGACAGGAGACAAATCGATCAAGGAAGCAGCGCAGTAAGAGATCCCCCCCCTCCCCTCCCCCTCCCTTCATCTGGTTTTAAAACCGTCTCCACTGCAGACGGTTGCCGGGAGACTTCTTCTGGGTTTCGCACTCCCTCGCAGGGTAGCGTTCATTTCCGTTATCGAAGGCAGCTCTAACTGGATTGAACGCAACAGATTACCCAGAGTGTCATTCATAAAACATGACCGCCTCTGTTATTTCACCATCTGTATTAATAGAGACGAACACCCCCTCCACAGTCTAAAGCGGCGAGCTATGCCGGTTGTACGAGTCAGAGAGGGTGTGAATACTAACTCCCCCCCCCCCCTCCGCCTGGACTCGACAGACACTCAGAGAGGCTGTCTGGTTCGCAGACGGTCAAACTCATCAGAACTGAGCAGGAGATGGAGACGACCGACACGAGATGCGCCGCCCGTAGACGAGTGAGGAAGGGGGGGGGGGCGGGGGTTAGGGGGGGCTTAGGGTGGGGGGAGGGGGCAGACTCCACCCCCATCCATCGCACGCCGACTCCACCCCCGTACAGTAACACGCGCACAGCCTCAATCCCGCCAAAAAACGCATCTCCCCCCCCCCTCTCTTTTCCTCGCGGACGAGCCTCATAGCGTGTGTAAATTACCATGAAGACGATTCAGATGTTCTCTCTCTCTCTCTCTCTCTCTCTCTCTCTCTCTCTCTCTGTCTCACACTCTATATCTCTCTCTCTCACTATCTCTCTCTCTCCACCAGCCCTATGCCGGGCTCCATCTACGTCCTGGAACGTCCTTCGAACGCCGTCGTCACACTCTCAAACCATCGCCCCCACGCCCCTACGTCACCCGCATGCCCTTGTGAACTCCAACCCATCTCTTTACGGTCTAACCAGTGTAAACAGAGCACCTCCTGTGTACTACCTCAGGCCAACCGACCCAGCTCACCCTGCCCTGACCCTACACACCCATCCATCAGGGGGAAAACATCAACAGCAGCAGCAGCAGCAGCGCTAGTCTATAAACACTGGCAGCATGTCCCTGGGCGGACCTCGCGTATGTAATAGGACAGCTGTTTGTGTATTGTGCAACTAAATATACGTCGTCTTTCCGGAGTGTACACACTATAAGTGGATTCAGCCTCTTGGGGTTTGGTGGTGCGCTTCTTTTAGTACATGTCAGGCAGACTGGGACCGCAAGGCCCTACGTAGTGTGGTCCGTTCTGCTGAGTTCATCATCGGCAGGAAGCTCCCAGCCCTACAGGACACCTACCACACAAGGCCTCAGGAAAGCTGGCAGGATTCTAAGAGACTGTTACCACCCATCCTTCAGTCTCTTTACCTTGTTGCCTTCTGGCAGGCGTTACCGCAGGATTCGGTCGCCCACACGCAGACTGGACAACAGTTTCTATCCAAGGGCCATCAGGCTTCTGAATGGACATTGATTCACTTCATACTAGTCACTTTAAACACTGTCACTTTCAGCTACTGTAGTAATATTAATAATCAGTAATATTGCACTATTGTACTTCACTTAGTTTAGAATAGGTATAGGGTTAGCAATAGGTTATTATGTGTATTTAGGGTTTAGTATATTGTATTATTTATATTGATCTGTATATTTAGGAGGTTTACTTATTTAAGCTTAGCATAGATGTAATTTATGTTCTGCGTACTTATATGTTATGTTATGCCAGGTGCTTGGGTTGTCTTGTCTTAAGAATTTCAGTGCCCAGTCTGACCTTGTGTTGTTCTGTGCATATGACAATAAAAGACTTGAACTTGAATGTCTGAAGCATCCTTTTCTGTGTGCTGTGGTATACTAGTATGTAGTGTTTGGGTGTAGTGGGGTAGTGTGCGGGTGTAGTGGGGTAGTGTGTTGGTGTAGTGGGGTAGTGTGTTGGTGTAGTGGGGTAGTGTGTTGGTGTAGTGGGGTAGTGTGCGGGTGTAGTGGGGTAGTGTGTCGGTGTAGTGGGGTAGTGTGATGGTGTAGTGGGTAGTGTGATGGTGTAGTGGGGTAGTGTGATGTGTAGTGGGGTAGTGTGTTGGTGTAGTGGGGTAGTGTGTTGGTGTAGTGGGGTAGTGTGATGGTGTAGTGGGGTAGTGTGTTGGTGTAGTGGGGTAGTGTGTTGGTGTAGTGGGGTAGTGTGATGGTGTAGTGGGGTAGTGTGTTGGTGTAGTGGGGTAGTGTGATGGTGTAGTGGGGTAGTGTGATGGTGTAGTGGGGTAGTGTGTTGGTGTAGTGGGGTAGTGTGTGGGTGTAGTGGGGTAGTGTGTTGGTGTAGTGGGGTAGTGTGCAGGTGTAGTGGGGTAGTGTGTGCAGGTGTAGTGGGGTAGTGTGTTGGTGTAGTGGGGTAGTGTGCAGGGTGTAGTGGGGTAGTGTGTCAGGTGTAGTGGGGTAGTGTGTTGGTGTAGTGGGGTAGTGTGTCGGTGTAGTGGGGTAGTGTGCAGGTGTAGTGGGGTAGTGTGTCGGTGTAGTGGGGTAGTGTGTCGGTGTAGTGGGGTAGTGTGATGGTGTAGTGGGGTAGTGTGCGGGTGTAGTGGGGTAGTGTGTCGGTGTAGTGGGGTAGTGTGTCGGTGTAGTGGGGTAGTGTGTCGGTGTAGTGGGGTAGTGTGTCGGTGTAGTGGGGTAGTGTGTCGGTGTAGTGGGGTAGTGTGTTGGTGTAGTGGGGTAGTGTGCGGGTGTAGTGGGGTAGTGTGTCGGTGTAGTGGGGTAGTGTGTCGGTGTAGTGGGGTAGTGTGATGGTGTAGTGGGGTAGTGTGCAGGTGTAGTGGGGTAGTGTGTCGGTGTAGTGTGTGGGTGTAGTGGGGTAGTGTGCGGGTGTAGTGGGGTAGTGTGCGGGGCTGTACCTCCAGGACAGGTGTCTCTTGTTCCACTTGTTCTGGGGGGCTAGGCCACGCCTCCTGCGGCCCGCTATCACCTCGGACTCTGATAGGTCGGGCAGGGAGCAGCGGGGGGTCTTCATTAAGCCCAAGGGTGGCTGGGTCTGAACACACACACACACACCGTACATGCACATAAGCACACACACACATACACAGACCATTATACACACCGCAAATATATCAGTAAACAATATCATCATGAATTATACGTCGCGTACACGCAAGCACGTTCCCGCTCACACACAAACGCGCATGCACACCCTGAACGCACACACTCACCTAACACCCCGGTCTCCTCCAGTCCTCCAAACTTCTGCATGGCTTTGATGGCTTTGGTCAGAGCCTCCTTGGTCTGCAGCTGTCCTGTCACAGGGTCAGGGGGTGGCAGGTAGCCAAACTTACTCAGCCAATCCTGAAAGGGAACAACAGGAAGTGTTAAGGGACATTCCCATCGTTCCTGACCTCTGGAAAGTTGTGAAAGTATATATAATTCCGCGGGCGGGCATGTGCATTTGTTTATGAATGTGAGAAATGCCTGTGTGTACTTGTGCATGTGTGTGCGTGATGTGCCTCAGAGTCTAAGGTCGTAAACAGGCGTATCAGCGCTTGTAAACCCGGTTTGAAATACAACGGCCTCTCCACAACATATAAACCGTCCCGAGACTGTGAGTGTACCGTACGAGCCCAGGAAACGGTCTGTGCTTGAGCCTGACACGGACGCTGAGAGAGATAAATCTGCAGTGGGAGTTAATCGTGCCCTCCCTCCCCGAGCCAGCTCTCGACTCCTCATATACGCTCGCGCTTGTTCTCCCTCATCAGCGCCACAGGCAGACAGACCTGGTTGGTTTCACATGGGGTTTCGATGGAGGCTGAGAGACCGAGATCGATGTTGGGAGACGAACACTGTCTTATTGACAGCCCACCGCAAATTCCATTAGCCAGATTGCTTTGTGCTTACGCCGCAGTCCTGCCAATGATATGTGCTCCTTCGTCCACGGTCTCACCACGGGAGGTCGAAGCCCCACACTGGGAGACATTTCGGGATCGGTTCATGACTCATTCAGCTCATTCCGACTAATCCAAATGTTTATCTGAAAGATCAACATCTAACTCTCTCAGTCGTTGCAACATCATGACATAATCAAACCGTTAACACAACCCATTAAAATGTAATAACCCACACGCAATTGAATCAAACTCTTTTTAAATAAAGTAGAAAATGCGTTTTGGAGCACATGACTTCACTCTTCAGATGGAGAAGAGATTTCGAGAGAAAGAAAGAGAGAGAGGACTCGAAGGAAGGTTGTTAAAAATCTCAAATCAAGAAGTGCAAAAAAGAGATGATCGTGCGAGTGAGACTTCCTGGAAGTGTTGATGCTGCTAGCCGCCGCCGCTCGGCACAGTTAGCGGCTAGCGACTTGTCATGCTAGCAGGATGTTGTCACCCCCTCAGTGTTGTCACACCTTCAGAAAGCCACTGATGCTCGCTGACTACAGCCCCCTTTTGAAAAAGTCCCGGGCCCTGACAGAGCCTGCTGTTTGACCTAGACCAGACACACACTAACCAGTCTATCCACATCTGATAGGTGTAAAAGGCCACTGGAAGCAAGGGGTGAAATATGAAATGAACGTACAGCAACTATTTTAGCAGGCTGTCAACGCGAGTGTGTCGACTGTTGGCCAGGGGTGGGGGGGCGGGGGTTGTTGGTGGGGGGGGGGGGGGGGGGGGCAGTGGGGGAAGGGGTTCAGAGGTTTCCGGCGGGTTCCGGCTTCTATTTTCAGGTTCTGCTGACGCGCGTATCGTTTTTATGCAGTCCGGTTGCAGAAAAACAAACCGCATCTGTTCTTTCAGGAACACTTAAATAACCAAGGTGGATGTCGAAAAGACGGACCGAGTCGAGTCAAATTGTTTGCGTGCGTATGACGGCTGAGCGGTTAGGGAGTCGGGCTATTAATCAGAAGGTTGCAGGTTCGATTCTCGACTGTGCCAAATGACGCTGTGTCCTTGGGCAAGGCACTTCACCCTACTTGCCTCGGGGAGAATGTCCCTGTACTTAGTAGTCGTTCTGGATAAGAACGTCTGCTAAATGACTAAATGTAATGACTGTGGGGAGATCGTGAATTTGTGCGACTGTGGGAGAATGATGGCGGGAGGTCGAGAGAGAGCTGGAGAGAGAGGGAGAGAGGAAGGCAAACAGAGAGAGAAAAAGAGAAGGAAACGGAGAGGGAAAGATGTGGAGGGAGACGGAGAGTAAGGTGTGTGCCAAAGAGATGGAGAGAGAAAGACAGAACAAGTATGTGTGCGAGAGAGAGTTAGCTGTTCAAAATGACAGCGGCAGAGATAGATGCAGTGTGAAATTGCGCTCTCTAAAGCTGCGATTAACAAAGGAGTGGATGCCCACAGATGGCTGAGACTAGCATCTGCCTTTAATCACACACACGCGCACACACACAAAACACACACATATGCATAGAGTCCTACTTTACACAGACCATTAGTCATATTCCCATGCCTGTCTAAAGTAAATCTAGCATATACTGTATGTTCAATTGTGTCGGTAGATTGTTATAAGTATTATTATTTTTTACGGTTGTAATTTTTTATGTACTGTACTGAGTGCAAAAAAAGGTTGCATCAAAAATTCATGGATTCTTATTCTTATTATGTTCTCCTTAAGTTCTGCCTCTTGTCAGATACGCCAGAGTGGCATCAGCCATGTTGAAAAGTACCTATGAAATGGAGAAAAACATGCGTGTGTGGATGTTGTGTTCATGTCGGGATGCCAATGTATTGTTTGGGATGTTCAGGCAGGGATTTCTCCCCTGTCGTGTTGTGCCGTGTAGATCCGTTACGAGCTGTTCTCCAGCGCCTGGCGGGATCCTTGACTGCATCTCCATGGGAACGCTATTATCTCCCTGAGCTCCAACCAAACACCGGGAGATAAGGGCACCTGCGCCACCTCGCCTCGCAGCACACACACACGCACACACGCACACACACACACACACACACTCACACACACACACTCAACAAACAACAACTCACCTCCTCCGTGTACAGACGCACACACACACTGGCACACACACACACACCCTATATCACACGCCGGCTGAAATGCCTGGAAACATGTAGAACAGTGTGGAAACTGGGACACCTGGTCAAGATGTGCGACTGTCCAGTGAATAATGGTGGAACGGGAAGCTTCGTTTCAACAGCCCTTTTCGACAGTTAACAGAGGTAGCCTACTCCATGACCAGATCTTCATGGATCAGACGGTTGACCCAAGGACACCACTATCCTTAAACTGACCAGAGATGTGGATCCAGGTGTGGTGTGGTGTGTTTGTGGTCAGAAGAAGGTCAGTGTTCTGTACTGTGAGGAACCCGGTGTCATCTAATATAACTGTCTGGGATTCTACACTGATGGTTAGGTCAGTGTGGGATTACCCTGTGTGTGTGATTGTGTGTGACTTAAGGGTGTATGTGTGTGTGTAAGGGACTGAGTGTGTGTGTGTGTGTGTGTACACAGACGCCTCAGGAGAAGGGAGGTGTATAACCTCACTAACAAGCGAAAAAGCATTTCAAAGAAAGAGAAGAGAGAGAGAGAGAAAGATAAAAGGTCTGAAAGTTGTGCCCACCTTCAAAGCATTTTTGTCTTAAGAACCCCTCAAATAGGTTTGGTCTGTGTACCCAAACCTTTGTCAACAACAAACCAAAATCAACAACTGGGCTTGTGCCACACACAGTTCAAGTTTGAGAGCAAACATCCTGGAACAATGGCTCCTGTTCAGGAGTTTGCAAAGTTTGTGTGTGTCAGTGTGTGTGTGTCTGTGTGTGTGTGCCTGTGTGTGTGTGTGTGTGTGTGTCTGTGTGTGTGTGCACGTCTCCTACTCAGAGCGTTCTGCAGAGTGGAATCTCATTTGACCCAAGGAGCTTTATATTGATGAAACCAAGCAAGAGGATCGATCAGGAACGTCTCTAGGCCTTGTGTCCTTCAGTACTTTGCTGTTCTTGAGTTCCTAGACCCCCCCCCCCTCCTCTCCCCCTGCAGCCCCCAGCCTCCCCCCCCCCCCCTCTCCCCCCGCAGCCCCCAGCCTCCCCCCCCCCTCCAAGATGGTTAATTCATTATTTGCACTAATCAGGGACAGCTTTTGTTTGATTGTGTTTGTCTGATTGGTTGATAACAAAATCGTTGTTTCCCCAACACTATTTGTGTTCTGCTTATCGAGCCACTTAGGTTGTTTGTTGCAACTTCAGATTAGCAACTAATTAAATGTAACGAATACATGTATTCAAAAACATGTACAAAATCAGCTTGTAATAACCATTAAAATAGTTGTAGTTTGTTCTCGTTTCTTGTCCTCCTTCTTTCTCTCTCATAGGAGAACGTGTCATTTCCATGGTGTATCTGGCAGTTTGGACTTCCCGAGGTTTGACCAACATCCAAATATGTTTCTCGTCTCTCTCTCTTTCTCTCTTCCTCCTCTCTGTCTCTTTGTCTCTCTCTCTCTCTCTTCCTCCTCTCTGTCTCTTTGTTCCTCTCACTTCCTTTCTGCTCCGAGAGTGTGTGGTGTAGTCTGTACGTGTGTGTGCTTTGGTGTGGTGGTGTGTGTGTGGTGTAGTCTGTACGTGTGTGTGCTTTGGTGTGGTGGTGTGTGTGTGGTGTAGTCTGTACATGTGTGTGCTTTGGTGTGGTGGTGTGTGTGTGGTGTAGTCTGTACGTGTGTGTGCTATGGTCTGGAGGCACCCAGAAGAGGTGCAGGGAGGGCCTGCTGGTACCTGAAACAGTAAACAGCTGCAAGTCAGACCACACCCCGACACACTGGCAGGACAATTAAACCCTTGTCCAATAATCACAGCTCTGTACAGTGCTAGAAAATCAATGATTGTCTGTTTGAGTGCATGTGTCTGTGTATGTATGTGTGTGTGTGTCTGTCTGTGTGTGTCTGTATAATGTAAATGTAAATGACTAAAATGTGTGTGTCTGTCTGTCTGTGTGTGTGTCTGTGTAATGTACATATAAATGACTAAAATGTGTGTGTGTGTGTGTGTGTGAAAAGGAGAGTGTTGAAGAGCCAGTGAAGAGGCAGCCCAGCAGCGGCTCTGCATCTCTAAATCCCATCCAGGTTGGAGCCAGACTCGATCTCTAATCAGGCCTCGTTTCTGCTCGCCGTCTGTTGCCTACGGCGATGCTGTCACTCTCCCCACCAAGGCCTCAGCCCTTATCTAGGAAGCAGCCAGCCAGCTAGTCAGTCAGACAGGCAGCTAGGCAGTCAGTCAGCCAGCCTGTCAGCCAATCAGTCAGTTAGCCAGTCAGCCAGCCTGTCAGCCAATCAGTCAGTTAGCCAGCCTGTCAGCCAATCAGTCTGTTAGCCAGTCAGCCAGGCAGTCAGCCAGCCTGTCAGCCAATCAGTCAGTTAGCCAGTCAGCCAGGCAGTCAGCCATTAAGTCAGCCAGCCAGCCAGTCAGTCAGTTAGTCCTGAGTCATGGTCGTGACCAGGCTGATTGTATACAGTGAGTCTGTATCACATAGCCCTCCAGCCCAGTGGGTTTGGACAGCCACTCCTGTCCAATCACGACAGCTGCGCTGCACATGCCCAGTCCACGAGAATATACACTACAGGTCGTACGGCCACAACCTGCAAACAAGGGCCGTGCGGAACAGTGGCTGTGGAGTTAGGGACACCCAGTGACACAAAGAGCCATGCTCCGGCTTTCCAGTCACATCCTAACAACTAGCAGGTACAATGCAGGAGAAGAACTACAAATCCCATGAGCCTGCGGGAATTGCCAAATATTCGACCCAATCCCGCCTCCATGGTCAGAGGTTCAATTGAGAGCCCAGGTATCCGGATTTGGCCGATTAGAAAGTGAAATCCTGGTAATTGAGCTACAAGAGGTTGGTGGTGGGTGTTGTTGTTATCGAGACCTGAGGCTCTGAACATGCTGTGACACAATTGAGACCCACAGCAGCATCTAACACTCTGGGGGCAGCGAGCAGCCTCTAGCTGTGACAACACACAGACACACACACACAGACACACACACACACACACAGACACACACACTGATACATAGACACACCCACACATACACACAGATAGTTAGACACACCCACCCACATACACAGACACACAGATCAGTAGACACAGACACATGGACTCACACACACTCAAATCGCACGGAAATATCTGGACAGGAAAAGTGACAGGAAACGACTTTCCCTCTCTTCTGTCTGTAATCCCTAATCGCAGCTGCTGTAATCCTAATCTGCCGCTAACATGCATCTGAGCATGATACACTAGAAGCCGAAACAGGAAGGAGCTACGAATGTCTATTCTCTCTGTCTCTCTCTCCCTCTCTCCCTCTCTCTCTCTCTCCCTCTCTCTCTCTCTCCCTCTCTCCCTCTCTCTCTCTCTCCCTCTCTCTCTCTCTCCCTCTCTCCCTCCCTCCCCTCTCTCCCTCCCTCCCATCCCTCTCCCTCCCTCTCTCCCTCCCTCTCTCCCCTCCCTCCCATCCCTCTCCCTCCATCTCTCCCCCTCTCCCTCTCTCCCTCTCTCCCTCCCTCCCTCCCTCCCATCCCTCTCCCTCCCTCTCTCCCTCCCTCCCATCCCTCTCTCCCCCCTCTCCCTCTCTCCCTCTCTCCCTCTCTCCCTCTATCCAGCTGCACATCTGGTCAATTGCTCATGTCCACTGGCGTGCTCTGATAAACAGGAGTGATGTCATGATTAGACAGGCCCATCGGAGACAGCGAGGGGACACGTGCGAAATGGAACGAGGGAGAGCGTGATGAGGAAAGACAGATGCATCATGTTCAGGACATGCCTGTACAGTGTGTGTGTGTGTGTGTGACTGTGTGTGTCTGTTTGTGTGTGTGTGTGTGTGAGAAAGACAGAGAGGGACAGAAGAGCCCCTATAAACAGCCTGCTGTGTGAGCGCGAGTGGAATGCCAGGATCACACATGTTGCCAGAGGAGACCGAACGGGGGGATTCACTCGGCCGACAAGGGAAGACTTTCTCTGGAAACCCCCGGGGGGGTGAAAGGTCACGACCCCATCCCTTCCTGTCATCCCACTGTCCCCCGTCAGACGGTCCCACTCACCACACCAGCGCAACCGCCCTCCAAACCGGATCTGTCCCCTGTGTGTGTCCCCCTCCCCCCGCGTCTGACCTATTCCATCCCACAATGCCCCGCTCTGTGGGGCCCTTGGTCACCAGCTGCAGGGACTCCTTCATCTGCTTCATTGACAGGAAGTAGGTCCTCGCGGCAGACTTAACCCTGCGTGACCTTGCGTCTCTCAAAGCTCTCCCTGGATACGGCGGACAAATAGTGTTTTCTCCCTTGACCGCTCTGCATTCCCGGGTCACTTATAAATATGCAGATACCGGGCTTCTGCATGTTGAACATATGAACACTCTAGAGTACATGTACAGCAATAGACACCGAAACATAGAGACATGCATACAAACATGCTGAGGTGTAAAGAAATTAAACATAATGCTTTGGAAAAACACATTCACATGGAGGAAACCAACTCACAATGTGTTTGCATGGCTGTCAAATTCTATTCTATTCCTGTGTGGGTCCAATTTATTTTTTAAGTATTACACATGATAAACCATTCTAGTTCCCGCCTGAAGATCCTCTCCCAGGAGATATCAACCGGATGTTCTTACACTATAGAACCCTTTTCATCACAGCCCCCCCCCCCCCAAAAAAATAATACTTATCACGCTTCACTAAGGCAACACATCTCACATTCTTCAGATTAAGGGCTTCAGAAGATTAATCGCAGAGAAATTGTTTTCCTCAAGCCGAATGCAGCCTGCTGCATCCTGCAAATATACAACAGTGAATGTTTACGTGAGAACGCTGTCAGAGCTGAGACCTGCTAAACACTCCGTGTGTTGGATAGCAACCACTGCTTAGTGAGAGATGATCTAACCTGTGGAAGTAGAGAAGCGGGAGAGGAGAGAGGGAGGAAGAGGAGGCGAGAGAGAGAGAGAGAGGAAGGAGAGGAAGGAGGGGGGAGAAGAGAGAAAAGAGGGGAGGGAGGGGATAGGAGGGTGAGGAGGACTATTAATGTCTAGGAGGGTTTCACAGCCCCAGAGAAACGTTTAATCCAACACCAGCAGATTTGCGATGGATTACAAGTCGGAAAACGTGTGAATTAATCCTTGATGCTATCTCAGGTCTCTGAAGCTTTTTGTTTCTCATCAAACTGTATCCGAGTTGGTTAAAGTGCAGTTGTGTGCATGTGTGTGTGTGTGTGTGTGTGTGTGTGTGTGTTGTGTGTGTGTGTGTGTGTGAATTTGGGGAAGATCTCACATCTTCCACACCTCGTTGTAAAAAATCAAAAGTTCTTATCAAAGAACTCATTTTATCAGTGTGCAATCCCTCAACAGAGGCCCTTTCTAAGGGATTACATTGTCATCCGTGGGTACACACTAGCAAAACAAAACATGAGCAATGACAGAGTGAAACTCTTCCAACTTCTGACTTGAATGATTGGAGCTCAGGTTCAAGATGTGACCTGAAGGCATGATTGCGGTGTGGTTGGCCACAGTGGGTGAGTGTGTGGAGGGCTCTGTACAGAGCAGTGTGTTGAGTGTGTAAGTGAAATATAGTGCTATGTGTGCATTACGTTGACAGCACAAGTTGACCCAATGGGTCGCATGTGATCAACAGAAAGAGTGAGCGAGGTGCTGATATACACACAACTCTCTCACACACACGCACACGCACACACGCACACGCATGCACACACAACCGGGAACCAAGGGTTGAGAGGATTCAACTCGCAAAGAAGTGAAGCAGGGAATGGAAACCAAGCAAGCACGTCGTCCAAAGCCTCCCCTCTAATGGTACAGGATCGAGAGGCTGGAGCGTGGACAGGACCAGGGGGGGTAAAGGTGGAGGAGAGAGGGCGATGAATTACATGGAGGTGTATATCAGCAGAAGGGTGGACCTCTGGCCGGAAAACAAACCCATGGCTTCCCTACAGCACCAGTCCTTCAGTCAGGTAAAGGGTGATAGTCTTTCGAAACAGAACCGTAAAAAATCCACCACTAACGAGAATGTGACATTACATACTGTATACAACACTGTCATCGCCAGAGAGAGAGAGATACGTAGAGAGAGAGAGAGACAAAGAGAGAGACAGAGAGAGAGAAACAGAGGTACAGGGAAAGAGAGAGAGAGAGACACAGAGAGAGAGAGAGAGAGACAGAGACCGAGAAGGACAGAGAGAGAAACAGAGGTACAGGGAAAGAGAAAGAGAGACAGAGAGAGCGAGAGAGATAGAGAGACAGCGAGATAGAGACAGAGAAGGACAGAGAGAGAAACAGAGAAAGAGAGAGACAGAGAGAGGTCTTCACGTTCCTGTGCAGACACATTGTACGAGCTAGACGAAGGCAACTCTAACCGACGCGAGCGCGCTCCAATCAATAACACCAACCCCTTTTAGGATTCCAAACACAACACCATTAAATACACACCTCGGGTGAGTCATCAATCATACACCAGATGGGAAGCTTCCAACGAGGAAGTGCGGAACACACGGGACACACACACACACACCCACTCTCTCGTGTGCGCACACACACCAGCACGTATGCATAAGTGCGCGCACTCACGCACGCTTAGATCCACCGAGAGGATTCGTAATCCACAGTGAGTGCACACTTGTGAGAAGCTTTCATACCTCACCCCCGTGCTAATGCGCACTCTACATGCGCTGTGTACTTTACAGACATAAACAGAGTAACAGGTAAGCTCGCAGCAACGGCTGAAAACCAATTATCTGGACCTATGTTTGAACAGGAGGTTTCATGAATGTATAAAACGTGCCCATTAAGTGCCCTCAACCAGACAATGCCAATATTATGTGTGTGACATACCACCTACACACACCTGTTATGAGCCTACTTCATCATTTCAATGGGGCTTATGGGTAAACAGAGGATTAGACGGTACTGTTTTAATAAACTCCGTATGATCCGTGTACCATTAGCTGTTGGAACCTTCCGGAATATGCCGTTGTAATTCGAATGGCAGTATGAAGAGGATGTACAAGCGTGTATGCACATTAGAAGTGCACACTTTGATTTAATATCCATTTACCTCGCCTACTCCAGGAAAGCGGCTCCGCAGTCCCGAGCGGACATTAAAGTCAGCCGCGTGCTTACCGAGCCGCATCATTTCTATACGCTAGCAGGTGTGAATATCACTGACGAGCGTCGGGCAGGCCTATGTTAAGCGCTCGCATGCCCTTAGCGACGGCGGAGGGCTGAGCGCCGGCATGCGGGCCCGACGGGCCTCGTCTTTGCTGGGTGTTTATGTTGGCGCGCGTCACGGCACGTGTGCGAGAATGTGCGCATGTGGACGAGTGCGTGTGAGAATGTGTGTCTGCGTGTCTGTGTGTGTGTGTCCTCTACACACCACACCACAGGCAGAGAAACACACGTACTTTGCTGTGTAGTGCTTGTATGTACAACATTGTCTAAGAATTGTTTAATTGTTTAAGTGGGAGCATTGGCCATTGACTCACCACAGCGAAGCCAAGGTGAAATCTAGATTGAAAAAGGTTTCTTTTGAGTGTCACTGCCAGGGGTGAGCGTAGGTTACGGTCCTGTCTGTGGAGGTGTCACATGGCTCAAGTTCAGCTGCCGAGTGCGTCTTTAAACCCAAACTTTGGAACAGACAATGCTAATATCTGGCTCCCAGCACAGAGACTGCTAACACAGAGAGAGAGAGAGAGAGAGAGAGAGAGAGAGAGAGAGAGAGAGAGAGAGAAGAAACAGGCTAAGAGAAATAGAGAAATTGAAAAGAAAGTAGTAGAGAGATAGAAAGAGAGAGTCCGTGAAAAAAGAAAAGGAAAAAAAAGACCTTTCCGTCCCTTTGGTGACACGAGGCTAATGGCTATCAGAGGTATCGACCAGTGGTAGTCCACACTCATGGTGACATACCAGGCGACTCATTAAAACACTACAGGGGAGAGAGAGACATAGTATATAGAAAGAGATCTATATGGCTGGTTCCTTACACTGTCTCCCCGCGTGGGGCGAAGCCGGGTCTGTTAATGGGTTGTCTTCCACTCGATGAGAGCTGCATTGAAGCAGGCAAGTGGAGGAAGGATGAAGGGTGGCTGGAGAGAGAGAGGGAGAGAGAGAGAGAGGGAGAGAGAGAGGCAGAGAGAGGGAGAGAGAACGAAGGAACGCTGGTTTCAGCGGGGCAGCTGTTACTCTGACCTAAAGTGATTTTCTATCTCTGAACAGTAGCGTAAGGCAAAGCCATAACAAAACACCACCTCTCCACGCGAGAAAAAAAATCGGATCCATCCATGAGCTCGTTCATTTACTGCCACCTCTCCTTCACCCCCCCCCCCCCTCCACCCTCTTCTTCCCAGTTCCGAATCCCTCCGTGGCAAGTACTTACATTGAAATAAAGCCCACATACTCACACCAGAGTGCCTCAGTTAGTCAACGTTTTACATGTGTGCTTGTGAATGATCCCCATCAGGAACGAGCACGGAACGATAAACAAAAGTCCGCTCGAGTTCAAAAGTAAACAAACCCGGGCCGTCGGAGCCCATTTCAGAGACGCCCCTTAAACGGTGGTTTCATTTCGTTGCCAGAAGTGCGTGGAAACCCCTACCACCTCTTTGATGTTGCATCTTTTATTTGGGGAGCAATCTGACATGGCTTTGTGCCAAAGCCCACAACACAAGGAATCAATCAAGCTCCAGTAGTGCCCCGACTGGGATGGTTGTTCCATATGCCATAGAGAGAAGAGAGAAAGACACACACGGTTACACAGAAACACTACAGTCTACCTAGGGGGCTTGCCAACCAACATGCATAACTGAGAGAGACAGAGAGAGAGAGCAACAGAGAAAACGAGAGAGGGAGAGAAAGAAAGATAGTGGGAGAGAGGGAGAAAAAGAGAGAAGGAGAGAGATACAGGGGGACATTTTTAAGAGAAAAATAGGGAGAAACAGTGACAGTAATAAAGAGAGAGAGAGACAGACAGAAACATGGGGAGAGAGATTCTGGTAGAATGCAAATATATCAGTTGCTTGGATAAAATATGTGGTAACACTTTAGATCCAGGTGCTTGTAAACAAAATGTCAGTTCATAGGTAATAAGACCTTCGTAAATCAGTAAGTCGTATTAACACATAATATTAATAAGCTTATAATATATAATCTCATAAGGGCCTTATTACCAATTAACTAACTCTTATCTCATCTTACGATGACATTTACCACAACACTAGCCTTTAATAATATTATCAACACGTATGTGGTCTGGTTAACACAAATGAACGTGAAATAATTTATTAAGTTATTTATTTCTTACTTAGTAACTAACACTTACTACAAGCACCTGGCTCTATAGTGTTACCAGATATGTTTTTGCCTGTGTATCATTTACAGTGCATGTGTGGCTGTAGTTCCTCTTCACGTGTAGCCAGCACAGACACACAGAGTTAGAAGTTAACTACTCCAACTTCTATATCCAGCTCCAGAATGTGTTGGTCTCGGTGTGGGTAAGTATGTATGCATCTCCGTCTCTGTGGATTTCAATGTCTGCCAGGTAGCAGTGGGACAGCTGACATGTGCTGCCACGGCGACCAGCACCATGGAGACAGATATGTCGGGCCAGACTGAGCCGTGAGGCCCCTCATGACAACGAACACTGAAGAATGGTGGCAACTGCTCCTGGAAAACACGCACGCACACACAGACACACGCGCACACACACACATACACACACACACACGTACACACACACACACACAAACCCTCACTCACAATGGAAAGCTACAGGACAATCGCCCCTCCCCCCTCCCCCCCTCAGGCTAGCTCTACCGGATTTACCAACACAATCTCCGCACCCAAGCTCCTAACCGCGAGCAGTGGCTAAGCTAATTACACACCCTCGCGTTTAGCCCAAACTGCAGGTAGGCCATGGCTGACGCACAGGAAACAGAACACAAACCCCCCCCACAGGGCCAGAGAGTGCCGTGTTCTTTGTGGCATGTAGTTTTGATGTGTTCCCTGGGTACTCAGGGTCTACACGCCTCCTGCAACAGACCCACTGTAGATCGGCATCACACAGACCTCCTGTGGAGCACGGCTTTATCAAAAGGCGAGCTCCTTCAGCAGCGGCTAAAAATAAACACGAACAAGTGGAAATGAAACTCCCAAACTGAAAATTGATTTGGACCAAATAGGTTGGAGAAAGCCATCGCGTGTTGTCCAGGCAACTGCTACCTGATACCTCAAGAGCGAATTGCTGCAAGAAATGGTGGCCAAGTTCAAACTTCACACGCTCCAATGCTACAGTCTCACAAAGGCAATGCGGCACGCTGGGCTTTGACCGAATGCAGGGTAGCACTTTCTGTGTGTGTTCATGTGTGTATGCATGATTCAGTTGATCGGGTGCCGATGGGCTCCCACTGCTCAACGTGTGCTAGATCTCAGTGAGATGGGGCATGCACAGCTTCCAAGGAACCAGGGTATGTTACATACACGCATTATACATCTTATGTCATCTCTTGATCACAGACGTCATCCCATGATCTCAGACATCACCTCCTGGTCACTGACATCACCCCCTGGTCATTGACATCACCCCCTGGTCACTGACATCACCTCCTGGTCACTGACATCTCCTCCTGGTCACAGACATCACCTCCTGGTCACTGACATCACCTCCTGGTCAGACATCACCTCCTGGTCACTGATATCACCTCCTGGTCACAGACATCACCTCCTGGTCACAGACATCACCTCCTGCTCACTGACATCACCTCCTGCTCACTGACATCACCTCCTGGTCACAGACATCACCTCCTGGTCACTGATATCACCTCCTGCTCACAGACATCACCTCCTGGTCGCAGACATCACTTCCTGATCACAGACATCAACCCCCTGATCCCAGAGCCTTCTCACCAATGACTGCTAATAACATCTCCACAATCTCTTCTCTCTGTTCTGCTTTTGCTCCAGTGGGTGTTGGACAGCGACACCATCAGGATGTTAGCCTAGCCTAGCCTAGCTTAGCTGCAGGGCATATACTGTCAAACCCTAGCTCCAGTCTCCTGCCCCTGGGGCGACCAGCACAGATCCAAGAGAAGGTTAACATGTCTGTAGAATTAATGACAGTCTGACGCTGGCAAAGGGTAGATCAGACGCTCATGCAAATACTGTACGTCTACTGCGAAACAAAGGACTGGTCCAGTCCGCGCCCTCAACGACAACATACAGTTTATGCCTTTATGCTTAAAAGATATGTTCGACATTTTACATCCGCGCATTTACACTTCTGGGAGTTACGGCACAATCCATATTCACTCAACAAACACATAGTATCTTTCTGTTTGAATAGGTGCACTTTTTTGGGGACTGTCTCCCGGTGTAATTTATTCATAGTCTGACATATCGGCATTTGTTGAAACAGAACCATTTAATTCCAAGGTGAATCAGACTCTTATTAAAGCAGTGTAGTGGTGAGGTGGAAAGGAGGTTTTGGGCTCCAGATGTGAGCCGCAGGCAGATGGAGACAATTGATCTGAGTAAATTGATAATAACACGGAGGCGAGCACAGTAGGACGGTTCTTTATCGTCTTCACCTTACGCAGAAAGTCCTGATTTAGCCCATTACAGCGGGCTGCTTAACAATAACTGAGGACAAAAAAAAAGAATTATCCAAAAGAAACAGAAGAAAAATGGATTTTCAGCTGCAGGTATGCTCTGTAGGCTGCAGGAGCAGGAACACAATGGAAAAATATATTTTCCCATCCACTTTGATGATCTTTCAAATGAGACAGGTTACTAGGAGGGGGAGATTAGATGTAGATAAAGAGAAAGTTCAAGAAACAGAAAGATTCGGGTGTGGAGGGGTGGGGGTGGGGGGGGGGGGGTAGAGTCTGTGCTACGGGGCTTTTAGGTTTATATAAAGACAATAACTCAGGAAAAATCATTAAAAATCATAATAACACAAAATGGAACATTGCAAGCATCGGGCTGCTTGTAATCTCTTCGTTTGCCACAAGGAGAGCGTGTCCGACAGTAACCCCGCATTAAATGGACGTTCTACATCCTAGCCCGGTCCATTACTCCAGGACAGTGTGCCAATAACCACCCATCAGATCAACACTGAGCTAAACTCAGATTAATAATCCCAATAAAAAAAAAAGAAGAATGGAACTGATGATGCGGCACATGACTTAATGAACAGTCAACCATTAAGGTAATATTGACTGGCTGGGTTATGAAGTGCCAAGAGGCTCCGTGCTGCAGAACCATGCATCTTCACAGTGACATGTGTCCCAGCAAAAACACCAGCGAGGCTAGGCATAGAGAGGGAGGGGGAGAATGAGAGAGAGAGAGAGAGAGAGAGAGAGAGAGGAGGGGGAGAAGAGCTGTGCTGTGAACAGAGAAGAGGGAGGGAGGGAGATGAGAGACTGAGGGGGAGATTGAGGCATTTTTTTCTATCGTGGAGAGGCAGTGGGACAGGGGTGTACGAGGACACTCTGAAGCTGAGTGGAGGGTTGAAGGGGTCAAAAGAATTCTCCGGAAACACAAGCTATTTCTATCATGACTGACCTCTCAGCTGGGAGGGAGATAGTTGCTATTTTTCAGGGTGACTTCCAACGCTCTTGACTATAGAGGCAGGAATACATTCATTGAAAATCCATTTTGTCAGTTGAGGGTATGGTCAAGTGTCAAAACCAAGGGCGAATCTAGGAGATTATCAATTCTTGGCTCCATTGCTAGCCATCCCACTCCACATGGGCAGACTCCTCACTCATTCCCATTAAGACATCTTCTTACTGACCTACAGTTTGCACCGCTGGTGTTGCCATGGTGTTGGAATTTTCAAGTGCACGGCGGAAAGGAGGGACATTGTGTTCGCCAGTCAAAGAGGTTTCTGCTGGTTTAATTGCAAGTAGGACAGGCCCATAGTAACCGGTGCTCTGTGCCCGTTTCCCAGAGGAGAACTTGGGACTGAGGAAAAAACGCAAACAACGAATTGTTGTGCTAATGAGGCATGCTCACATCAAAAAAAAGAAAATGTTCCTCTTTAAGCATACCCTAACTCTCTGTTGACCCCTGCAGCTTAGACGGCGCTCGACGATTTCAACCTCAGCGTTGGGGAAAAAAGAATGCATAATGCTAATAAACAGGCTTCAGAGGCACAACCTCCACCTTCGCTGTCTGGGTTTCTTCGGCACCTGTAGAGAAGCGAGGTATCATCCTGAGTACATTACACGCAGGCTTGAAGCTGATTCTACAGTGCACATCAAACACCTCCGCTCCCTAAAATCATCTCTCTGACGTTCCCTTGCATCTGAGGGAGCTTTTTTTTTCAGCTTTCGTTTCCTCCCCCCCCCCCCCCCCCGTCCTTCGCTCTCTGTCTCTCTCTCTCTCGTTCTTGTTAAGAACTGACAAATGCTAATGAGGGACAAACGGCAAGATCACCTGCTGTGTGGCTCCGTACAATCTAGAAAACAAACAAACTTATTAAAAGCCAACGGGTGCTGTCAGCATCAGATCAGCAACGGAATGGCTTTTATAATCAGTTTCGGCGTTTCGGATCAAAGCTTATACTGGCTGTTTGTATTGTCACACACACACACACACACACACAAATGACACGCAGAAACAAATTCATACACGAAAGAAACAAACACTCTTGTGTGCACATACACACACACACACACACAATTTTGACCAACGCCTGCAAGCAATCTAAGCGGAGCTTTTGTTGATTCTTTGGGGTTTCCTTGATGTTAAATTGGGGTTGTCCATTGCCAGATTAGCTTGCTGTCCGATGCTATTTTCAGACGCGGCAGGCAAGCCAGCGCAACACCAGAAACCACAGTAATTACAAGAGTTCCTCTGTCTTTTGGCTAGCAATGGAGAGTAGTCCCTTGATCTGGTGTGGGACATGGAGGGAGGGGTGGCCCGCCACTAAAATAGGACTGGGGAGCCACATGGAGCTGGTTTGGGGCTTTTCTATAGGGGAGCAGCTTGAAGTGGAGCAGCTTAGTTCGAAACCTCAGCGGAGAGTTTGAATAAGCGGGAGCCAATGAAAACGGCGGAGGATCGCGTGCGGCTCTGTTGCGGAGAGCAATAACTCCAACTCATTCGCCGCCACACGATTGGATCCATCCCTACTGCAAGTCACGCTTCCCGGCCTTCTTCCTTGTCCCGCACATCTCCTCCTTCCCGGGTACACGCTATCCGTCCGTCCGCACGGCGGCTCGCATTCGTTCTGGCGTCTGTGAGCGCAGTGACGTGGATGGTCAGCTGTCTCTGCCCGGTTGCTTATCAGACATACGATCACAAACATAGCCGCTTCGTGTGTCACGGGCTATTTCGGTGCAGCGCCGTTTGTGAATGCGCCGCCGTGCGTTCGTAGAGCCGTATTCCTAGATCACGTCAGTTCTTGAACTTGTCATCTCCATGACCCGGCACTGAACGGTATCCGCTATGGATATACCTTGTGATGTATATCTGGATCCCCCTGTCCTCTTGCTGATTGACAGGGTCAGGGCAAGGTCAACCCAGCTGCCAGGCAACAATCCCAGAAGGCAAAGTTCTCACACTGCCTATGAGGTGTCAGGACCATCAGAAAACTCACAGAACAGGCCTTTGAGGCGGTTTAAAACCCTTCAGCATATCTGAAGATCTCCTTCTAGACAGACAGTCTCTGCACTTTTAGACACTCAAATAAGAGACGGAAAGAAATATCACACTTATCAGTATAACTTATTTTCTTTCTTTCTGTCTTTCTTTGTTGGACGACCAATATATTATGTGATGCAATGCTCCCCTACTCCCTCCAGACATCGTTCCTGAAATAATGTCCTTGGCCTTGATCAGAATACCCAGGATGCAGTGCGATGCCTATGGGGTCACAGTCATCCAAGTGTTTTCTGAAAGTAGAACAGAGGTGTTGAAAGTCTTCCCGCAACTGATGGTGCGATTTGAGTGAGAACAGCAAGGCGAGGCTGTTATTTTCAAGTCTAAATCAGGCAGATTCTTTTTTTTTTTTACCTCTTCACAAACTTTACCAAACTCGGTAGCTGCAGGCTGTGGATGACAATGACAATTAGGTAAAAACGTCTCCTCTCCACAGGTACAAATCTCTCCCCGGTACATTAGCACAGAGACGGGGCCATCCAGAACAGGAAAGAAACGGTATTGATTTGGGGTTTGCCACTCTAAGTGGAGAGGCAGGCTTTTCGGTTTTGGTCTGCTCGTTTTTTCGCCGTTTCGGTTTGATTGCGCCTCTCAGAGACACGTGACCAGCTTTCCTTCCCTTTGTCGATCAATCCCATTCCTATCGTCCCCCTTTTTTTCTTCCTCTGCCTTTGACTAACTACAGGAGCCAGGTGTGGCCGGTGAAGGAACCCATGTTTTCTTGGGGAGGAGCGGAAGGGAGGGAATCGCAAGATGGGACAAGGTCAGATGAGAGGATGTGATACTGCTGGACTCTCACTTCAGGACGGAGCTCTAACGTGGCTGCTGGTGCTGGCTGACGTGCCCGGCTGGGGACGAACACAATATTTTGGGGCAAAAAGGGAGGGAGGTGGTGCTAATGGTTTTGGGGGGGGGGGGGGGGGGGGGGTGGTGAGGGTGGGGGCATCCCGCGCTCCTCCCCTCTCCACTCCAGTCGAGAGGGGACCAGATGGTGCTCTCATTAAAGAAATTACAGCAAAATGAGATTCTCCGCTTTAGGACAGACACAAGCTGGTGGGGAGGTGGTCATTATGGTGCTGCCTATCTCCAGGAGGGATGAGGCAGTCAAAAGTATCGTTTTAATTTGTGAACTGTACTTCACAACACATCGCTTAACTGTATTGGCTACTCCTCATAAAAAAAGAACCTTGAACACTATTAATTAGGTTTGGAAACCACGAATGCCCAGATGAACTTGAAGGCGATGCTGCCCCAGATGATTAGATGCAATCTAGAACTTTCTCAACTCGGCGTCTCTCGAGATGCGTAGGACAGATGAAGCGATCGTTGAGCTGAGTTCTGTGTCCGGCGGCAACCACAGGAGGCTAGCGACAGAAGGATCAAGGAGACGAGCGGAGGAGAGATGATTACTTTTCACAAGTCCATTTAAGGAGTCCCAAGTCACTTGTTATTCACCGTCAAGCGGTTCACGTTCAATGATAACCATAGTTCCCCCTCATACGAAAATGTTCTTATACCCAAGTCTCCAGTGTGTGGCTGTCTTAGGAGTTGTGCTCAAGTAAGGGTATACTTTCACCAGAAAGACGACAGCTCAACGGTCTTCCCCACCGTTGCCCCAGCCCCTAGAGTGAGGACCTGCCTGATGCAGGACTCTCCATCCTTCTGCCCGGTCATGTACCCTCCGTCCTCCAGCCCAGCTGGGCCTCACCTGCTAAGCCAGGCAAACACTTACACCATCTCTTTGTCTTGCTCTCCTCCACACACACACACGCACACGCACACACACACACACACACTCCTCTCTCACGCACTCCCACAAAATCTTTGTTCACACACGCACACTCTCCCTCACACACACACACACAGGCTACATACACACGCCCCCACTCCCAAATCCCAAAACACCCACTCCCAAGTGTAAACACCCACTTCATATCACTGCACATCCGCTACGAGTTCCCAGTTAATCCTTGTTACGCAGCCGATCTTTACAGCCTTGTTCTGTGGTTGGTTTCGCTGACTCTGCAGATCGGATCCTGCTAGCCCTCTCTACCTCCTAGATGTCACAGTAATGAAAGGCCAATGATTGGCCAACCTGTGACCAGCAGGGTGAGCACCTGCTCTAACACATCCCAGTGACCAGACGTCCACACAATAACACGCTAGCAATTAGAACCTCCCCTGTGTCAACTGTGTCAGCTCCACAGAGACTCAACTCTGTTAGCAACAGTGCTACAGTAGATAATAGCACAGGGACATTTCAGCACTTAGACAGCTATAGGGAGCCTTGGGGGGTCGTGAAGACATGAAAAGACGCTTTGGGCTATACTTGCCGAAATCGGCAAAGCCATGGCGCAATATTTTCAAGCGAGTAACAATGGGAGGAGTAGCCGACATGTTTCTTGTTACGCATCAGAGAGAGATGGAGAGAGAGAGAGTGACATGGAGAGAGAGAGAGAGAGAGAGAGAGAGATGGAGAGAGAGAGAGAGAGAGAGAGAGAGAGAGAGAGAGAGAGAGAGAGAGAGAGAGAGAGAGAGAGAAAGAGAGAGAGAGAGTGAGTGAGAGAGAGAGATCGAGTAACACAACATCTATCACAAATAGCAATCAGGATCATGAGCTGCCTGACTATTTTACAATACTCTAATTTCACTACATCATCAGTTTAATTTTATCTATGATTAATCGAAAATTGACTTGAGGTTAATCATTGTAATCGTAATAATAGTTTTATTTTATAAGAGGTACTTGTACACCAAAAGTATCTCCACAACTCGTCGGAACTCTCAGCATCCTTACGATGGTTTAGATGACTCTGTAGACGAGCTGATCATCATTCAGTGTAGAATATTCCCTGCTGCCAGTCGTAGTCTATATTTGCCAAGCCCTCATTTCATTTCTTTCAGTCTGTTCCTCCCTCTAGCTGCGCTAAAAGCAAATGTCTTGAAAAACTTCAGTTCTCCACGAACAAACAAACAATGTTTTAAGCATGAGCAAGGGTTGACTATTGATTTAATTTATGAGTAATTAATACGAGCTTCACGTGCGTAGTCGACCGACTTCAATCAGTCTGTAATTATATGCCCATCGAGTCAGACAAATATAGCCTACATCCACACTCATATTTGTGTAAGATTTTCCGATGTAAACTCTTAATTAGTACGTATTATGTAGGCATTAATCAGCGATCCGATACGATAGCCTACGGTATACCATCCCTGTTCCCAACTAACTACTTAAGGCTTTTATTTTGTCTCCCGCGCACCTTAAGATACGAGCACAGAGAATGCCCTTTACAACACGCTGCGCCCAAATTGCATGATTGCAGTCATTTCTCCTATAATACAATCAGCTACATCTATTATTTCCCCGAGTTAGCACAATCTCAATGCATACTTGGCAAGATGATATTCGCCATTGCCTGTCTTGGTAGCCTAATTATTTAGAGCTACAAACATTCAGTTTGAGACCCCAAATAATACGTTAAAAGTTAGGCTACCTATAAGGCTATCCAAATCATTTGAGCCCTTTTCACCACGATACCCACATGTTCCGTCAGAGCGTGATAAAACATTCAGTGTGAAAAGTATCAAAAGATACACTTACCACCCCCATATCCATTTGTTCGGCTGTTAGAGAGGGTGCTGCTCGCGCCTGCGATAAAAACCAAAACATGGGGAAAAGAAGCATCTCTGGAGATATAATCCCAACGCGGAGCGCGGATTTCCAGCTCCGAAAAATCTGAGGAATTATGCCCCGCCACTCGCTGCTCCTGCAGCACTCACAAACCGGCCCTGGCCGCCGCATCCACCAAATAAATGACTCCGGTCCAGACAAGGCTACTCGCATAAGCAGTTGAATTTCCTTAGCAAAATGAAGGTGTACCGTACTGTGGCGCGCAAACACATAAAACACATATCAGATAAAGCCGAAGTCGAATACATTTCCCGTTTTGATCAGTTCTCAAAATTACATGTCCTGCACCTTTCGACTCATACATCTAGACTCAAAATATGCACACAAACGGATCTGATCGAGGCAGGGACTGAAAACCACAAGGATATCCATGGAGCTGAGAATTCCCACGTTTCAACGTTGTGTCTGCAACACTGGCAAACGAAGGTAACAGATCGTGCGCTCTGCGCCGTTCATCGGAGACCGACTGACGCACGGGAAGAGTGGAGAGGAACTTACCCCGTTCCACACAGGGAGGAGGGAGGCGCATTAGTCAGTCAGTCCAGTCAAAACGATCACTGTGAAGGCAATACAATTCGTGACGTGGTCTGAGGTTGCACGCCAGATTTGGTAATATCTTGTTTTTTAAAGCAATGGCCCTCATTGCTTGATATTGGACGGGAATACGCAACAATCTCACACAAAACCATTAGCCTAGCCTACAACTTTTGTATAGGTGTTGAGCATACAGTTTAAGTCGGTTTTATCTGAACGTGGTCTGATCGAGCGTTTTGTAGTTTTCAAAGAATAGGGAAATCAAAAAGAGCGAGTTTGATTTATATGCATAAGATGCGATGCGATCTTCGCTTGAAGTGAACTTTAACCCCGTCACAAACTTGTCTTGAGAAGAGGTCACCTTCTCACCGGCTGGAAATCATACCAGCCAGACCTTCAAATTCAACCGTGATCTTTGAGATCCCCCACCGGAGATACTAGTAAACTTTAAATATGTAGTAAGATTTTCTATCATGTCGTTCTAAAGCACCGCTATTGATGGTGGTAACCTTCGCGTGTTCATGAATCATAAATAGTTCCATCATTTAAAATGTCAAGGAATCATTTCGAATGCTAACTAATCTCAAGGCAAGATTTATTAGTTTGTCTCAAGGTAGGATTTTGCTTCTTGAAAGGCGAAATTTGTGAGTGACCCTGAGGAAGTTTGCTTTTGGAACCACACTATATCAACAGATTTACACAGATACGTTTTCTGAATTATTTACCCATCTTTTGGGAAATGAAGGGATAAAGACACAGTGAATGATAGGATATACGTTCTTGAAGTCGAACACGAGCCAAGCAAATTGTCCTCTGGGAAAAGGCTTTGCTTTGCCGCAGACCTGACCAGTTTTCTATCTGGCTGTAGTATATTTGAGTCATGTATTTAGCTAATAAGGGCTTAAATAGTGTAGAGTCCACTGAATCTATCCATGGGTTTCTATTTTAGACACCGTTCTTTTGAAACCAACACAAACAGAGCAATCATTATTTTTTTAACAGGAGAGTATTTAGTGAACCAGTGTTAGATGTTATGTCAGTTTTTGGTCGGTAAAGACCAAGATGCCCACAATGTACAAGTGAGTGTTCTGGGAACCCCTGACACCCAATTAAATATACATATATTGCCAGCAGCAAACTCCTTAGACTGAAAAAGGACTGTTTGCCTCTGAAATACAGAGCTCTTATACTTTCCACCCCTCATTACTCTGGCTTTTCAAACGACATCACAGAAAACCACAAACTAATTTACCAAACAGCAGAGATCATCACAATTACACCAAATCCGAATGTTCACTGCAGAACATAGACAATCACAACATCCCTATTCTTCCAACACGTGAATCATCACACTCTGCTGTAAAGGTTGTTATGATAAATTCACTACAGGCTTTACGTTATAATGTTCAAAGAGAATTGGAAACAGATGAATTATGTGTTACAATTCCACTATGTTATGCTGTTGCTCACTGCTGGATTCTTCATTGTGTTATAGAATGAATGCATTATTACCCAGAATTATAGTTAATTACAGATGTGGGTATAGTTAGAATAGGCATAGGAGGCATTTGTAGTGAACTGCTTGGACACTATCTTTGATTATCACAACACAATACCGGTTATGCTCCTGGGTCAGCAGGACCCACAGCACCAAACACCACCTCACAGGAAGTACTGTATGTAGAAAGGAAGTATTCTCTCAATCACCTTACGCCATTGCCCTTGTTAACCCTTGTGTTATCTTCGGGTCATTCTGACCCATCAGTCATTGTGACCCACCGTCGTATTGCGACAACTTTACCGCATACAAAAACAAAGTGAAGCATTTCCTTCTAACCGTTGGGCTGTCTCAGACCCTCCACATTGCAAAGGTTAAAAGAAAATTATTTGTATTTGTTTTTGTATTGGGTATAATTGGGTCAACACAACGATGGTTCGTTATGAACCTTTGGGTCCTGTGACCCGAAGGCAGCACAAGGGTTAAGGCTGAAACTACTATCCTGTTTAACTTCCAACTTTTTCTATGTCTCAGAGATGGTATATCCACCAAGTGAAGCATTTTTTATTTATTTTTTATTTTGTTTGGGGTTCGTTTTTTTCGATCGGGGAGACTGAGTCTGTGTGTAATTGTGTTTGTCATGCTGTGCACCTCAACTTGCTCCATTCGGCACCGATACCGCCTTCTCTACCCTAATGGGCATTCCCTTTGGGCAGGTTAAGAGTACAGTATTTGAAAACTCCCAAACAAATACACAAAATGTCAACTGGGTATTCATTATTCTCTTTGTTTTTCATACATTTAGTCATTTTAGCATACCCAGGTTAAGTGTGTGTGTGTGTGTGTGTGTATGTGCAGACACAACGTATGTGAGGGTATACTGAAGAGTTGACAAAAGAGCTCAAGGACAAAAACATGCTGTGGACAAAAAATGAATTAAAACCTGAACTCTTGAAAACCTAGCTTTGTACACAAGTTGTCAAAGTTATCGAGTTAATGAGAAACATTTATATCTGAATACAGCTATTGGGCTTCATTGCTTTGGAAATTCAGCCCATTTTAGCGATCACACATAAGCAATCTACCACGCTTTCAGGATTCTGAGAGAAGCCACGGTGCAGTCTGGCTGTTCCATTGTTGAGATCTACACACAGATGAAGCCAAGTCACATTATTTCACCTTGTCGCTTCTTTTGATTCCCTCAGGAAGAGTTTCCTCTGTGGCATCTTTTCTCAGTTCTTAACAGGTTCTCTCATTCCATTCACATTCAGGACAGCGCAGCTGTTGGAAAGACCGACACCTTATCAAAACGAGTCCGCTTTTGGAACCTTCAATACCTCACTCCCCCCAAAGAAAGAGCCAAAGAGTTTGAAAAGAAAGTACTGTTAGAAACGTCCAACCTACCTTTATCACACACTAGCAAACACACAATGCACTCTTTTTTTTTTTTTTCTTCGAGCGCATGGGCGTATGTGTATGTTTGTGTGCTTGGTAAAACTTGTTGGAACCGTGCATCAAGGAAGACGACAAACAATTGTTTCCATGGGCTTCGCAACTGCTGAAATAATGGTAGGAACTATGAAGACAGTATAAAGTCATGTGGTCATTGATATTCTGTCGTGTCAGTGCGCTTCACAGATGTGGTGGCCGACAAGGGACACATGTCAAATGCAGCTATTGGTCCAAGGCAATAGTTACTGATGAGTCGCTATGAATTCCTAAGAGTCTGCCAATCATTTATCCGTGGTTGACACTCTTGTTCCTGCTCACTGCTGCCACACCACACTCGGCAAACTCGGAACGGAACACAGCAAGACCTCACTGTCTGATGTGCAGCGAGAAGAAAACCGCGACGTCAATATTTTCCCAACCTTTTCAGCAGAGTGCCTCCCGGCCTCGTTTCGTTCATTTAAAACCCTCAAGACGTGCTCCCCCTTGCAGATGAGATTGCGTTTTTTTTTCTTCTTCCCTTCCGATCAAAGACAGGAAATTAAACAGGTCGTACATGGCAACAAGGCCTAGATTGGATCTGACGGCCTTGTCTGTGTCGCGTAAGACTGGAGATGAGGGCGTGGGGGGGGGGGGGCTGGAGGTGCGGACGGTGAAGGGGCTGTGGCAGGGGGGGGGGGTCCAGTGCCTCGTCCAGACAGACTGTGATTTATGGCCTGTGGTGTGTGTGACCCTCCATGCCTGCTCAATGTCACCCTTCAGCTCCTCTGTGATAGCAGCTGCCAACGAGGCGTCCATGTGCGCCGTGTGGGTGTGTGTTGACGTGAGTGCGGAGGGTTATAGGTTCAGACGTCGAGGTGAAGATACCCTTGTGGAAATCAGTCGACACCTGAGCTGCATCATAAATACGGGAGCTGCCACAGCCTTGGCATATTAACATGCACTTTGTGGCTATAATGCTAACCACTTTGGCCCTTTCTCTGATATGCTGTGGTCCTGGGGAACATGCTAGCGGAGGAGGGTGTCGTGTCACGCAGAGGAGCATGGAGAAGGTTGGCTGCTCTTTGTGTATTCCTGTCTCTTCTGTCCATTGATATCCTGATTGGCCTCACCGCTAACCTTTCTCGAATACGATGAACCTCAATCAGTAATCTTTGTCCATTCATATTCTCAGTGACTTTTATGCAGGGGGGATTTAACAAGCCCACATGATAGAGGAGTATTAATCTTGGGGGCCGAACGGGATTCTCAGCAGGGCAACCGTATGAAAAGCTAGTTTAATAACAGAACCTGTACTCTCACCCACTATTATGGTGACAAGACCTTCACTTCTCCCTCTGTGTCTGTAATTGGTTAGATTTTCTGTTAGTGCTACCCACATCACCATCCTCCACCTGCTTGCTCCGACCCGCGTAGCGTATCTTTGGAAGGGTGTATGAGGTTTAATTCAGTTCACCTAATTGATCCCGTAGGAAATTCCGGGCTTCTGATAACTGCGTGCACGATTACGGAATTTGAACAAATAGAAGCAACATGTAGAGAGAGAGAGAGCACAAGAGCAGAAATTCAATGTGGAATTGAATACGCCTCGGAAGATAACCGAACACCTATCTGTATTCATGTGTAAAAACAAGGCAGTTGTCTTTTTTCTTTATCTCTACACAGGCTTTCAGTCACTTAGCATGGCACGCCCCTCCCCGCTTCCTCACAGCCGTAGTGTCGGTTACGGCAGCCATTAAAATATTAGAGCAGCCGGCTCACCTCCACCTCCTCTGACCTCGTTACCGCCACGCGTTTAATGTGAGATGGCGCCCTGTGTTAGCAGCTTGTTCCTCTGATCTGTAAGTCTGGGCCGTAAGCCATCAATGATTTAGATCAGCATGTAAGAGCTTTTTTTTTCTTCCCTCCTTTCCTCGCCTCTCCTCTTAACCCCTCCCCCTTCCTCCTCTCCGTCCTTCTCCCTTCCCGACCCCTCCCCCTTCCTTGCTCTCCTCCCCGATCCTCCCCTCTTAACCCCTGACCTCCCCATCTCCCGTCTCCTCCCAACTCCTCCCTTCCCCCTACCCCGCTCTCCCCGCCCACCCTCTCCTCTCCGCCCCTCTCCTTTCCTCCTCCTCCACTGAAGCGGCAGGTGGGGAGAACAGGTCCCTCCTCCATCACTCTGGCTCTATCAACCCTGCTCTGGCTTCTGACAGAGGCAGTTTAGACGGAGCTCTCTTCCCCCCCCCGTCAGCTCTCTCTCAACCTGTCACGCGTCCTGTCGGCCCCCGCGCTCGCTAGGATTTCCATACAGCTGATCGAATCCAAAATACACCTTCCCCCCCCTTCCCCCCTCTCCCTTACAGTTCCTTTGTGTGACAGTCCTCCCCACCCCCCCCCCCCCTCCGCCCCACACGCAGCACCCAATCAATGTCATGAACCGCGGGTTGCCTCGCTACATGATGCGCCGTGTAAAGTCCCGTGAGAGCTCTTGTTTGGTATCGAAATCTAAAAGTGATTTATGGAAGAGTCGGAAAACCATGTGCTAGCATCCCTCGGAACAGGAAGCCCGCGCCACCCAGGCATTCTCTCAATCATCCTGCCTTTAATTAATTAGCTAATTAATCAAATTAGGCTCCAGAGCTGATTTATGGCGCGTTTATGGATTAGGAGTGATGAAACGGGACCCAGAGGATCCAACCTCCCACCGCCCACCTCCCCACACCAGGCCCTCTGGGGAAAACAGAACGAGACAAGGTCACATAACATCCATGAATCTCTCCATTTATCGCGGATTTCACAGCAGATCGTGTTGCGCCCCCGTCGCTAGGCAGGGTTCGCGTGGGCCTTTGGTGACATGCAAAACGACAGTGGCTCATCTTGCAATACATCATTAGTGGCAATAGGTGGTGATTAGGCTGTTGATTGCATCTCTGGCCTTAACCCCAGAGCTGACTTCGTATAATGAAATCTGATACCCAGGGCTGACGGATGGCCGGGGGGGACGTCACGCGTGTTTCAGATGCGTGTTTCCGATGCTCCACGTTGGCCCCGCCCTCAGAGCGTTCCTCCTCTTCCTCAGGTCGAACAGTGCAGCCCCGGGACGGACATGCAGAAACAGCACAGCGATAGAGAGATCATAAAATAACTACCGTACGCACACACACACACAAACACAAACACACACACACACACACACACAAACACACACACACACACACCATAGGCATGCACCTCACTTCTCCCAATGTTAATCAGAGTATAATGTAATCCCTACCTTCCCCCCGTGTTGTGTCCCTCCCACACACACACACACACACACATCTTCTAGATTGGCCACTGTGCTCCGCCGCGCGAGACAGCGGCTCCTCTAGACGTCTGTACCAGCTAAGAGGTAATCTCATCACTCTGCTCCCCCCGCACACACACACACACACACACACACATCCCTTGCTATTCGCAGTGGGAGCACACACAAACAGAACGAAACAAATACAAATACGCACGGCACAGATTGTCCTCCGATTCCATTTGCAATCCGTCTGAAAGCGGGCGTGTGTGTGTGTGCGAGGGCGGGTGTGTGTGTGTGTGCGAGGGCGGGTGTGTGTTAGGCGGGGCCCAGTTAGCATCGCGCCGGTCTCTCCCGCAACAGTAAGACGGCGCGACGACTCTGACAGCTAACAAACGGCCTCGCCACGGGGGGATGCACGAAAGCAATGCATCTTGGGAATTGATGCGCCAGTCGTGCCTCCGACCCCATTCATCCAATCACCTCCCCGCCCCCCCCCCCCCCACGCTCCCCTTTTCCACAGCATCCCTGCCATCCACAGTGCCCAAATCTCGTGTCATCATCAGTATTTATCAGTGTGAGCAGCCTTTGAATAAGGCCCCCGGCACTTTTTTTTCCCCCCTCGCAAAGACAATGAACAACAAGCCGTGTTTGCTGTGCACACAGCAGTAGCAGTTCAAAGCGGAGATCCGTCTCACCTGCACGCAAACGGAAGAGGCCGATGCAGAGCTGTGCGCCACAGCTCCCTCTCCAAACAAACTAGATTAATTCCTCTACGTACAACTTCATGAGGTCCTAGTGACTTAAGAGAAAAGAAAGAAAAAAAGAATGCATAAGGGCGTAGGCTAATTATGCAGTGTGAAAACAGCTCTCCTTCATACTTCACTCTGGTATTTAAGTATTTGGTATGGTACACGCTTCCAATCCCAAATATTTCGGGGAGTGATGTGGCACGGAGCTGGAATGAGGCCATGGAACGTACCGAGGAAGCCAATTAAGAAGGCTAATATTAGCCGCTAACAGTGGAAAAACACTGGGGTTAATAGCTTTTTAGTTATTCAGCTAATTACCAGCCCACAGCTTCCTCACAGCCCAACAGAGGACGAGCCTAAGGTGCTAGTGTGTAAAATAAGAAACCCTAATTGTGTCAACACTCCCTGTTCTGGCACCCGTTCTGCATTTGGATGGGAACCAGGTTTGCCTAAACTAAACCCCAGCTATTATTTTTTACTCTCCTCCAACTGCAGGTTTTACACTTCAATTGTCTACCCTTTCTCGGTGCTCAACAGTGCTCGTAAAAGCTTGAGAGTGCGCCATCACTTACTTAAAGAAGAGGGTTACTGTGCCGGAGGTGCAAAGTTTGACAGCTTTGTTGGCAGCGTAAACCGCACGGTGTGTTAGGAGGCCGTGGCCGCTGGTGGGGCAGACAATGCCCTAGTCGCTGGCTGAATGTGCCAACTCTGGCACACCCACTGGTCACTGTGTGGGCAGCCATGTTGGTTTGTATTTTCAGGGTTGTGGTGGCCGGTGTTAGCCATGACCATGTTAGTCTCTCTCTGGGGTAAATACTCCCTTTAATGAACTGGCCAATCAGAATAATACATCACTGCTGGGCTTTGCCATTTAATTAGACCTCGATGCTTATTGGCTTGATTGCTGTTTAGCCAGCCATGTCCCAGCATTGTCATGCTTTGTGTGAGTGTCCACCAACAAAGGAGGGTCTGTTCATACTTTTTTTTTTATTAATGGAAGCAATAATCGTGGCTAATACTCCAGGGTGCTAATTTAATAAAGCATCCAATTGAGCCACGCGCAGTCGCTGGTATCATAACTCGTTCGAAAAGCAGAACCCCAACAGTCAACATGCATTCACAAACATTCCAGTAACTGAATTGATGAAGAAGGAATCTACAAAGGTTCAAATTCCTGATACCCGAACAAGTCTTCTGAATCTGAAAATCTGAAAAGAAATCGTATAAACGACAGTGCATTAGAGCACATCCTGAATTCCGAAAATGTACCTCGAAGGTCCGCCCTCCCTAAAAAAGCCCCCTCATGAGGAGAAAGGAGCAGTCGACGACCTCATAGAAGACAAACTAACTCCCCAGGAACAGTAGATGAGGGCTGTGGAAGGCAAGCGCTCACGGAGTGATCAGAAGACTGCTGTGAGAGGCTCCTCTGGTACAGTGCTTTGATGACGAGCTACCAGACATGATCAAAGGCCCCAGAGAGTGAAATAAGATCCCATACCTACAAACTGTGGGTATACTGCTCACCGTATAGTTGAGAATTAAAAAATTCATCACACAGTCCCACAGTAAGAAATTATTTAGCAACATGAATCAAGCTCATGTAATTGGGCTGCATTATGGAAGAAGTATTGCAGTCCGTCAATGCAGACTGTAGATCTCTGGCATGCATGGGCTTAATATCCTGTTATAGTCTTCACAGTAAAGCAATTTATACTTTATGAACACAACTTATGGGTTTTTTGAACTCTGGGCACAATATTACATTTCCCAACTTAAATATCTCCCTCAAAATTAGTGACCTTTAAGAAATGCAACATAAATGGAGTCATAAGTAAGAGATTAAACCGAGTTTAGAGCTAACATGTCTCTGGTTCTAGGTCTGTCTCTCCCTCAAGCCCATAAAGTCAGTGCTTCCTGTGTCTGAACAGCCTTCCACGGTCTCCTGCTGATAAGTGAGGAGGCTGGTGCCCTATAGGAGGTCTCATTTAAACATTCCATTTTTGTATAATAAACAAAAACAAATTCCCTGCTCCCGAAGAGGAGTCCATTGATTGGTAGTTGTACTCAATCGGAACGAAAGGGATACTGGCTGAGCATGGAATGACTGGATTCTGCAGGCAATCTAGCCAAGTCGACCATTTCCTCTGCTATCAGACATTCTTGCTCATTACGGTCTGTCGGCCTGTCTGTCTGTCTGTCTGTCTGTGATACACATTAACAGAAGTTCATGCTGCAAACCAAATCCCTCTGGTGTTCCGACCATATCTAGGACTTCCTTCCAGTTGAAAGAAAACGGAAAAATCTCGCATCGCAGCCTCATCCATATACATAAGCAGCGGCCCAGAAAATTACACATCAAACATGTCCATTGAAAGCCACTTATAATCAATGTTTAAAAGGTGACATTTACATAGCTCCATTAAGAGGTTCATCGTGAATTGGTCACATGACAAGAACACACGGTACGGGTGGAATGCCTTCCTTCTGAAGAGTCCGGCCTTTCGAAAATCTCCTGATTTCCATTCTACAGAGTGAGTCACACGAGTGTCAGAGGGGGGTGGAGGGGGGGGTGGAGGGGGGGGGGGGGGGGTGGAGGAGGAGGAGGGGTGGGGGGGCTTCTGAGCTGTCGTCCTATCGCCCTGTGAACAAGCCCACGTTTGATCCTTTATATCCACTCGAAACACACGTGACTAGATACATCAAGGGGGATGTGTCCGTGTTGAAGGCTGAATAGCTGTTGAAGCTTCTGACACTCGCGCGCACACAAACACACACACAACAAACACACACAAATACACACGCGCACACAACAAAAACACACGCGCACACAAACACACGCAAACACACACGCACGCAGTCACACACACCTGATTGGTTAAACTGGCCACTGAGTTGTACAGCAGGGGTACTCGTTACTGTAAGATGACAGTGTCGCTCATGCATTCTGTGAACAGAAACGATATTCCAGGGGCTAAGAGGTGCATGAAGGACGAGGCAGATTTACGGTCGAGTCAGACCAGCGCCTTTAGAATCCCCTCCCCTCTCTCTCTCCAGCATCCTCTACTCCTCCTCTCCCCCCCCCACACTCAGCCAGTGATAAATAACCCACCTACAAATCACACACCCTTTTTTAATCACGCTGCTTGTCGGGGACACATTGGACACATTGAGGATTTAGGAGACAGGAGACTGAAGAAAAACCTACCGCCACTGATACCGCCACGTCCAGAGATTAGGCGGTCAAACCCACCGAACATAAACATACATGATCATTAGCACGACTGAACGGTACCTGGGAAACCAGAGATGAGAGCGCGGAGGGGCGCGACTCGCATTGTCGCGTGTGCTGAGATCTGGAATACGATTTTCTGCTTGCAAAGGAAATGGGAGGACACACGGTTCTGTGTGCGTGCTAACAAAAAAGAGAGGGAGAGAGAGGGAAAGAAAAGAGGGAGACAGAGAGGGGGCGAGAGAGAGGGAGAGAGAGGGAAAGAGACAGAGAGCAGGAGAGAGAGAGGGAGAGAGAGAGAGAGGGAGAGACTGTGGCAGTCCTCCTTTTAGGATTACCTGACCAGAACTGCTGTCCCATCTCTGCGGTTCTTCATTTAGCCATTCCATTAAACCCTATACATGGGCACTCCAAAATGTATGAAACCCTGATCTATTCATAGAGAGCAGCACCCAGGCAGTTAACAACCTCTTCTATTTTTAAGACTCTCACGTGGGGATAGGATTCTCTCTCTTCTCCAACTATGACCCAATATTTTGTCAACATCTTAAGGGCTTCAGACGGTATTTCACCGCGCGGGGGGGGGGCAGTATTGAAAAAGTATTACCCCAAGTCGGTTCTAATCATTTAAACTATCTGTGTACGACTACGCGCGGGGATTAATACGAGGATGAACGAGGATTCTTTGACATTCACATTTTTCAATTTAACTGGATTATCGCCGTCTCCTTTGGCTCCATGAAATTGCCTAAGCTGGCCCCGCTCTCTGATGTACATTAGGCTTTTTGTGTGCGTCTTAGACACTCCCCTGCCCTTCAGTGAGTAATGGAGGGGAGGGGGGCCGTTAACATCCCCCACTGGCTTCCACCCCCCCCCCCCCCTCCCCCTTCCTCCTCTGCCCAGTCACTACTGTCCTCCCTCGCTCCATCCCTTCCTCCATCCCTTCCTCCATCCCTTCCTCCATCCCTTCCTCCATCCCTCCTCATCCCATCCACTCACCCATCTCTGTGCTGCCAAAATCCATTTGGCTAATGGAGCTGGGCCCGTGCACAGCTAAACAGAACGGAATCCACTCAAACATGCGGCACCCACACACACACACACACATACATACATACATACATACATAGACAGCACAGACACACACGCCCATACACCCAAGCGTTTGACTCTCGCAGATCAATCGCCGTGACCATCCCGCTGCGGTGGCGGTGGCTGATTGAAAGAGTGGAGGGAGAAAAAGAGAAAGAGGTCTTCATGTGTACGTCTCCGTGGACGGAATGTGGATCGAGTGGGAAACCCTTTCAAAGCACTTACTTAATTAGCGTCTGAATCCGAGTGAGTGACAGGGAGGAAGCTCGGGGAGGTTCCCGGGGGGCTTTTCCCCTCGATTGCTGCAGCTTGAGCCCATGACTGGGTCTTCTGACAGGAAGAAGAAGAAGAAAAAAAACGGCATTCTGGGATGATGAAACGGCATGGGCAATGATTCGGGCTTCTCCTCTAACTATCATTCCTCTCGTCTCGATTCCCGCCGTTCGCCTCTTCGCATCCGACGACGAGCCCTGCGTCGACTACCACCTCCGCCACCACCACCACGGCACAACCGACGGTTTCAAGTAAAGAACCGAAGAAAGAGAGCCCATTTATCACTGTAGTCTCGATAGCCCCCCCCCCCCCCGTCCCCCCCCCCCCCCCCGGCTAATGAGGCTGGAAACAGCTGCACTCACGGCCCCTCTGAATAATACATGCGGCGCTTGTTGAGGGGGGGGTCCGGGCTGGGTTGGTCGGGACAGGCCTCGGAGATAGCTGCCACATGGTGAGCCGTAGTCCTGAGGAAGCGCAGGATGGCACGCGTCGGCACGCGTCGGTCGCCTCAGGACCCTTTCCCACTGAAACGCCATGTCCTTTTCCACTTGAAAGCCGGGATCCAGATATTCCCACTCAGTGCCCCCTCCCCGGCCCCCCGAGGGGGGCTCCCATCCTTCAGATCTCATCTGGAGTCATCGGGGACACATTTGGAGGGCAAGCGGGAGGCGTCAGATCAAAGACCGAAACGTACTCGGTATCTGACCTTTGACCCCCTGAATCCGGTGACGAGCTGTCACGAGGCTGATGTACGGACGTACGTCAGAGACACACACACACATGCTGACCCGACAGTCCGCATTGCTGTCTGCTGAATGTACTTTGTGTGTCACAGCGTGTTGGAGCGGAAGGAATATTCATGTGTGTGTTTGTGTGTGTGTGTGTGTGTGTGTGGGCGCTGGGGAGAGCGGCACGGCAGTGGAGGAAGATTCCGGTAGCTGTGTACTTTTCAAGAAGCCCTACAGGCTGCTTACGTCCCAAGATATTCCTCATCCTCGTTCTCCAATGTCATGTCTGTGGATGCACCCTTTATGGAAAGCTCAGTATCCACTCCTTCAGATGATTGTGTTTCCCTGGGGGGCCCATAGGATGCATAGCCTTGGCTGAGTAAATCCTGATTCAGTATGGTGACAATCACTGTGCACAGAGCAAGCTTTCTTATGTATTTGATTGAACAGAGTTGGAGAAAAACCAGTACTAAACCGTATCTGTCTGCTTGAGTTGAATAGCTCTCTCTTTCTCACAGTCTTGCTGTCATTATAAACAAGGTCTGTGTTTTCTATTGAGTGATTCACAGGGCGTGCTTTGCATTCAGGAGAGTCCTTCGGAGACCTCATAGAGGTTGTTCACGTGACGCTTGGTGAATGTAAAAAGCCTTCTGTCGTCGCTGCATTCTAACCGTCCACTCTGAATGTCAGGGGCCATCACAAAACGAACAAACATGCTTCCAGTCCAGTCCTATAAAACACACTCACGGATAGAAGCAAGCTTTGAATTGGCCAATCCATCCATTTGGTCTGTCTCAGCAGCAATGCTGCTAAAAGCAGCATGCGTCTTGCTTCAAAAGGAGAAAACGCGAGACAGGACAGTCTGCAATCAGCCATTCACCGTCTCATTTAATTCCCCCAATTTCGTCCCACGAAGTCCTCACTTTTTCCACGAACCCTCGAAGCGCTCTGCCGCGGGTCGTCGAGGTCACCAAGGAAAATGGCGATTGATCAGTTTAAAAGTCAACAAGCGCCACAACACAGCTGGATGTAATGATACGTTTTTGCAGCCAGGCGGTGATCCGCAGGGAAGCTAGCGCGGTCGAATCGCCCTGCTCTCTAAGTGTGCACCTCCTCAATTAAAACTAAGCTCAGACATCAATAGGATCAGAGGAGAGGATTTAGCCGGTCCTCTTCCTTCTCTGAGGGGACACCATTGTGACAGGCCGCGCTGGCCTCGGTTCAGCTCGGATGCCAGGCGCGGAAAGCGCCGGCATTATGGAGAGAAGCCATCGTCAGCCATGTTCCTCTTCATCGACAAGGACATTGGAGGGCGACTGTGCATGTCGCCTGTTTCTCTGTTCCGCGGGAAAAGCCTATTTTCTCGCGGCTTTCGGTTAGTTTGTCAGTAAACCTGATTGGATTGAGAGACAGCTATCGGTTAAATTAGCGTTAAATGAGCTGCAGCGAGTCTGTTACCTTCTTTCCCAGCAGTTCTCATTCCCTTATGAAGCTCCTCTGCATAGCGGACTACATCAAAATCCCATCTCTCTCCTTAAACGGGCGCTTTTAATCAGGTCTATGCTCGGCAGGGAAACAGGCTGAAGGTTCTTGCAGACGCTCGTCGGCGTGTTCATTGTCTTCGGATTGCATTTCCATTTAGAATGAAAAACAACGAAACAGAATTAAAGCTGTGTGGCTGTTGGCGATCACTGCACGTGCTGAGGGAGTTCGATCTGGGGGTGAGGGGGGGGGGGTGTGTGGTAGGGGGACAGGGGGTGTGGGCGGGAGAGGGAGGGTGTGGATGGAGGGAGGGGGGAGGGGGGGATAGAAATCATCAGGCCAAGCCTTCCTCATTTGGAGGCTTGGCCTGGCCTGATGTCCTTGGATTGATTTCTTCATTTCTAAATTATTTCACTCACATGTTTTTTTAATCATCTCAACTGGCATCAAAACTGATATCAAGAATTGCTATTATTATTTTCAATTGTACAAGGTTTTTGGAGGACGGCATTTCAGCTGTTGATTACAAGCCCATCAATTGCATATTGTACGCATTAAGACATAAATAATGTCAATCTCATCAAGCCTAATGGAAGGAGCCTGAATCTCCCATGGGTGATGTTACACATTGTAGAAATCCCCCTAAGAACAAAATAATTGGAGCATTTTGTGTCAGTGCAAACTTCCCCTGTGATATCTGTGTGAAACGGGAACATCTCGTTTCAGGGTGCAACACGCAACACGCACACCTTGTTGGGAAATGCAGCCGACTGCGGTTTCTCTGCGTCTTGAGGAAGTGAGCGGGAGTCGAGGGAGAGGTGAGTTATGAGGCAGAGGTCCCCTGGGAGGATGGGAACTGGGGCATTCTGGGAACAGTAGTGATGTGGTGATGCGGCATCTTTCTACTTACCTGCTCCTGACTCACTAACTAACGACGACTTTCCTCGAACAGGAGGCGGGGCCGAATGGGAAGGAGGATTCTTCCCTCGCCGGAGCGTAGGGACTATATTCCCATACATGACAGCAGGATGGTGTTTGATGTTGTTGATGAATAACAATATCTGTTTGAAACAGCAAAAGTCATTGTTGCTGTTATTTTAGGACTGGACTGGGGAAATGGACAACCATGAGACAGCTGAGCTACTATAATTCCAACAACTCTTCTGGCATTCGGAAAATCACTTTTTAAAAGCCCCCCCCCCCCCCCCCCTTCCCCGCACACCCCACATAAACCAGGATTGGAGTGCTGTCGAAGGGAACACGCCAGACCACAAAACACAGACCATGAATGCTCTCTCCACTAATTAGCCACTCCAACCAATAATATTTTAACAGCACAAGCCTATAAAGAGTGGACAAGGCCTTTGTTGTAGGGAATGGAAAGATAAAGACAAAATATTATTATTTATTTATTTACCTCAGCCCACAAAACCAGAGAAAAAAATATGATTTTCTTTTATGAATTACAACACAAAGGTGGGGAAAAGCTTGTTATGTAAACTTTGCGAAAGAACGTTGGAGAATCAGGCTATTCTTTTCGATCATTGGGGTGTGATCGGACAACTTTTCAAACCCTTTTTATGTTATTTTATATAAGTTCAATATGGATTATCCAACCCAGGGTGCTTCTTCCCACACTCAGGACTGTGGAGTCACGCATCAGATAAGAATGTATCTCTGCTTTGCGTTTTAATGGTATTCATGCTTTTTTGGGGGGCAAGCTGATCCTCTTGAGCTGGATGTCTGGGCTTCACGATTGACTACACATTCTGCATCCGGCTGGCACAGTGAGCAGGCCCATGAAGGGAGAGAGAGAGGGGGGGGGGAGAGGAAGAGAGGAGGAGAGAGAGAGGGGGAGAGAGAGGGGGGGGGAGAGAGAGAGGAGCAGAGAGAGAGAGAGGGGGAGAGAGAGAGGGGGGGGAGAGGAAGAGAGAGGAGGAGAGAGAGAGGGAGAGAGAGAGGGGGGGGGAGAGGAAGAGAGGAGGAGAGAGAGAGGGGAGAGAGAGAGGGGGGAGAGAGACAGAGTGAGAGAGAGGGGGGGATAGAGAGGGGGAGAGAGAGATATGAAGAGAGAGAGAGAGATGAAGAGAGAGAGAGAGAGAGAGAGAGAGAGTGAGAGTGAGAGAGTCACAGGACTGGAAACAATGGCTTTGTTGGTTGTGGGTGGTGAAGAGGGTATAGGGGAGGCAGCCAAGAGAGGCGAGGGCCGTTTTCCCCTCAGAACCCATCATCCGACGGCTGGCTACAACTCCTCGACATCGACCAGGAAAAACCTCTCCAGAGCTCACTTTAGAAGGAGGGGAAAAAAAACGGATCTCTTTCTCTGACTAATAGAGACCCTGGCACATGGGAATGCCAAACATATTAAAGACTAACAAAGGAGCTAAAATTGCCAAGACATTACTGTGCTCTCGTCTGAAAACCACCTCCCCTGTGCTGGGTCCACTGAACAGAAAGCTGCACTTTAAACAACATCAAGAATTCTTGCCAGGGCTCTACTGCAAAAACGGGAACATTTCAGTGTGGTCTTCTTTTTCGATTTTAAGATGAATGGATTAGCTATTGACACAATTTAAGTAAACAGTATTTTAAAGAATTTTAACGTGACATTTGCTCACTGCCAGCTCGTGACCTTTTTGCGCTTAAAGGTGATAAAGCATTTTTGCAGGGTGCATCTGCACAGGCTCTCATGGGTGTCAGAGATGTAAACATGTTTCAAGACTAATAAAAGAAAGTGTTTTTTTTTACATTTACATTTATTCATTTACATGCATTCATTTTTTCTGACGAATAAACTCCTACTCAGGTCCTACTCAGCCGAAAATCAGAAACACTAAACAGTCGAGAATTCCAACCATCGCCACTTGGAATATAAATGAATCTGACGAGTCGGTGAAGACCAGCCAATCCAAATAAACCATCCACTAGTTGTTTACAGTGCTCTCTTGAGATGAGAGCCTGTTAATTGCTCACTACTAAAGGGAATTGTCCCATTGGCACCCTAAACTCATTATTTTCCAAACATGTGATGAAGCTAGACAAAACATGGGCTTTGCAAGGACTGTTTCCCTCTACAGAGTCCAACGGGGGCCTCTGAAGGTATTGCCCCCCGGCGAGCTTTCCCAAGATCCACACGGGTAAAGGAGCTGAGCAGAGAGACAGGTGCCCGGCTGGGTCTCACATCCCGCTGGGTCTTCTGATCCTCCTGAAGGGGATCTGTTCAGTGTACTCACTGTAAGTCGCTCTGGATAAGAGCGTCTGCTAAATGACTACATGTAAATGTCATGTTCACCCGCACCAGTGGCTCGAGTCCAGGCCCACATGCAGCAGCCACACACACACACACACACACACCACGAACACAACACCCTCGATCGAGACACAAGCCACGAGACACCCCAACCGAGGCCCTGCGGCTGACCCCGCTCGCCCCCGTGACCCCCAGCACATGTAGCGGTCCGCACGCCTGTTTCACCAGGAACATGAGCCGGCTTTTCTTCCCAGGGCTCTCCTCTCCAATTAGACGCGGAACACGACTTGTTAAACGCTCAGCGGTCACGTCCGCACGGAACCGCGTTTCACACTGGGCCTTTTGTGTGGAAAGTTCACCGGAGCTTGGCGTCAACGTCAGTAGGGCTGATGAGTTGTCCAGAGCTTCCATTAAAGTTGGGTTAGAACCGAAGCCAGAAGGGCGGGTTTATACAACACCACCACAAAATGGAGTGCAGCGGGCGTGGGTCAGTAGTCTTGTCAGGGACACTCCAGAAAACAATATCTTGCCCTCCTCCGAATGACTTTGAGTTGGTGTCACATCTCTGTTATTGCCTATTGTTATCACTTGTGTCTGGCCGGGTAGTAAGGGTTACTCGGATTGCAAACCAAACCCGTTATGGTGTAGGTCGGATCAGATGTAGCCGGCAGCCCAGGGGTAGCACTGCGCTGATTACATCTGCCAATCAGAATCAGGCCCAGACAGGCCGTGACCCCAACTGTTTATTTCTTTAAAGTTGGGTGTGTGCCTGGGTGTAATACTGGAGTAGGCAGGAGTTCAGTGCAGGCCTGCGGGGGATGGGCTGTCTGACATTGAGAGGGGAGAACATTCTATTAAGAGGATCGACTTTAGTGAGGGAAAGGGGTGGGCGACTTCACAAAAGACCATCGGGGACCCCAGAGGCGGTTGTGTGATGGGCACATGATCTAAGGTCAAAGTTCAACAGGAAACTCTGTCCCTATTTGACCCCCCCCCCCCCCCCCCCCCAAGCTCCGACATCCCCTAAGGAGTAATAAATCCAGAGGCTTCTACCACTCAGACCCCTCCTCCAGTCTGTCAGTGAGCCAGATTGTGCACTCTGCAGATGGAAGTGGCCCCGCCTCTTTCCTCCTCCTCCCCCCCCCCCTCTCACCCCCCCCCCCCCCGCCCTCCTTAAATTAGATTCACCTGCTTTGAGGCGCCGTAATCCGTTTTCATCTGGCCGGCCGCGGTCTCCGCTCCTGATCGTGGGTGGGGGGGGGGGGGTCAAGGTTTCATGCAAATGCCTTCATCTCTTTCCTCGGGACAAAAAGGAAATATTAGGACGTCGGGAGCTCTCCGAGCGAATGGGAAATGAAGGCACGGCCACTTCTCTGACAGTTGCGCTCTCTGTCTCCTAATGTGTCCCATTAGACCACTGACCACCGACGCGTCGGCTCAGAGGGGAGGTGGAACGGGCTTAGTGACAGGCAGGCAGGCAGACAGGCATGGAAACGAGTAGACCACGTGAAGAGGCTGTCTTTGGGAAACAGATTTGGAACGGCTCTCAGACGAAATGTCACTCGAGCAGAACTGAGGATTGGCAGCTGTGCCTTGGGGAACCTTCGATAATGTGTGCGTGCGACACACAAACACACACACACTTGCTACCGTACACACTCCCAAAGACACACAAACGACGGTAACCATCCATGCACAGACAACGGCACGCAGGTCCCATGCCACACGACTGGGTGTCAATCATGCACAGAAGAGTCTAAACAAGCCGAAGGCTTTCTCACAGACAATGACGCCCTCCAGACGCAATGCCCCATGCCAACAAGCTTAGCCCCATTCATTACTCGGCTATAATTACACTGGGACTGGCTACGTTCTCTATGACTCGACGATTCGGGGGGACCTTTGTATGTCTGCGCAGGACCGAGCCAGAAGCTGGGGGAGAGGTCGTGTTCTGGGTGGACAATAGCCGCTCTCTCCAAGCCTCCTGAGAGGACGGAGGCGGCCATAGAAGCAAAGGTTTGTTCCGTAGGGCGGCCCCAGTGCTCCAGAGCTCCAGAGCTCCAGCAGACAGCTGCAGAGGCGAGGAGAGGAGGAGAATTAGGCCCGTCGCTGCCTGTTCAGCCAGGCAAACCCCCATGGAACCCCTTTCTTGCTCTCCTTCGCAAAATCGAAGAAAAACAAGGGAGGGAACAGAAAGAAGGGGACAGAAATAAGGGCAGAGAAAGAGGGAGAGAGACGGAGAGGGAGGGAGGGAGAGACGGAGAGAAAGGCAGAGGAGGAGAGACAAGAACAGATAGCGAGAGAGCGAGAGAGACGAAAGAGAGAGAGAGACAAAAGACAGAGAAAGGCAGGGAGAGAATATAAATCCGGCCCAAACAAAAGAGATGCACAACAGCAGCACCAGGTCCAGCTGAGACCTGAGGGGAATCTGCTCTCTCAAACAAACATTCCTCTCTAAATGGCTCACAATGTCCAATTAGGCTGAGTGTATTACTCTTCCCTTACAGCTCTCTCTCTCTCTATCTCTCTCTCCTTCTGCCATATGGCCACTGCTGACCTCAAAGGACACACTTAGAACACAGAAAGGAAATCGAGGCAGACCTCGGAGAAAGAAGAAATCGACATGCGTGTCTAATAAGACAACACGTAGCCGTGTGAGTGTGCTTGGCTTGCACTTGTCTAATCTTCCTGTTGACAAGAGGAAATTTCACTCTGTCTCGGAGAGCTTTTACTAAAAGTGGGGCACACAGGCAACCGCAGTACCTCGACGAGATGAAACGCTCTTAGTCATTCGAGTCATTTTCAACAGCCTGCCACAGAATGCAGGTGTCTGGAGGGCTGAGAGAGAGAGAGAGAGAGAGAGAGAGAGAGAGAGAGAGAGAGAGAGAGAGAGAGAGAGATGGGGAGAGGAAGACAGAGGGAGAGATGGAGAGACAGTTAGAGATCAGAAGTCCCCTACTGCTGTCCATCTCTTCCAGCCCACCTGTGTTCATCCGTCCGAGAGACTGGAAGTGATCAAACATGTCTTTCTCCTTTCTTTTCATTTCTCTCTCTCTCTCTCTCTCTCTCTCTCTCTCTCTCTCTCTCTCTCACACGCACGCACGCACGCACGCACACACACACACACACACACACACACACTCTCTCTCACAGAGGGTGTGGACCCCTGTGGTGGGAAACACAAGTGCTCCTATGCATTGCAATCACCCTGCAATCACATCTGTCAGAGACTGCCCCTCCGACTGGCCCGACAAGGAAGCTTGATCACTAAAAGGAGAGATTTTCTCCCAGGGAAAGGCGTTAGAGGCTGTTGCCGGGGCGGTTTTGAGGTGGTGGGCGGCGGTTTTCGTCGCGGTAAATTGCCGTCTGCCTTTGACACACCTTTGAAAGAGAAAAGTGTCCAGTGATGAAAGACAGGCGCAGTCGTGTCTAGTCGTTTGGACTGACTGCTCTGACATCATCAGTCAGAAAGCCGGGGTCAGACTGTGTCATCCCCTCCTCCTCGCGTCACCAAATCAGAACCAGACACAGTGGAAAGGTGAAAGTTCCTCAGTAGACCAGAGGCAGCCTCTTTAAACATAAGCAGATTGTATTTTTTTTGTCATATATTTGAAGTGTCTTCAAAAACACACTGACATTTAACTCGAGTACCCTCTGGTATAGTTCATAACAAAAATACATCATTACTTTGCAGCCTGACACGGTTAGGAACAGATACAAATCTATATAAACAAAGTTGTAATCAAAACCAATGAATGGAACGTTATACAGTACCTCTCTGTCCTATTTAAAGCCTTGTTTGCAAAGCCTTTGTGAAGCCTGGCGTGCAGCTTTTAGTTTCAATATGCTAGTACTAACTCATATTACAAGTATTAACTAATTAAATTTTCTTCCAAAAGAGTATTTCGAGTGGTTCAGTGATGTTATGTTTTGTTGAGGCAGAGAACATGGCCCCCCCAAAAAAAACCCTGAAGAAGAAAACCACGAGGGTTGGAGAGAGAGATATGAAATAAAAAGCAGTAATTTAACTCTAAGGCATTGTGCTTGCTTGATGTTCTCTGCACTCACAAAATAAAAGTAGACAGGAAGATCAGCATTACCAGAACAGCATAAGTATATTACTCGGGGTGACGGTCTAACAAATGTACACAGTCAAATGTAATGAATGTCATTTTTCTAGGACTACACGGTAAACAGTACTATATGATGACAAACAATAAATCAAGCACATGCTCGCATGCACGTCTACCGAACTCAGCACAACTGCAAAGGGAGGGAGATGTGGACAGTATACCAATGCTCCCTCCTCACTCCATATGGGGGAACAAACCTAAACAAATAGAAACGGGGAAACTTGATATATTGTGTATTTAAAAGAATTGACTATAGAGAAAACAGGGGGGGAAGATGTTTGAGGCGAGCCTGAGGTGTGATACACAGGTGCCGCCTCTCCTTCTGCCTTCTTCATTTAGCTCCACTCCCTGGAGGTCAGAACATGAGACACTTTTGGTCGAGAGGGGAAACGCAGGGGGAATTTATGAGGTGTGGGTGTGTGGGTGTTGGGGGGTGTAAATCGGGCTGTCTAGCCGAGGGGTGGCCGTCACCATGTTTTGATTGAGACACACACGCCCACACACACACGCCCAGAGAGCAACTGCTTCCCTTCTTCATTAACCTTCACTGTGTATTTTGGTCGTACCATCTTGGGAGGACTGTGTTGGTGAAGGTTGGAATGTCAGGGTTGCTGTCCCACCGCGTGACTGATGGCGTCGCTCAGACCTGTATTTTAACATCACCGTCCAGGAGTCCTTGAGATTTCCTGGACAAACATCCCCATTTGACATCTTCCTCCAATCAATCAGTCAGACAGAGAGAGAGAGAGAGACCCAGGCTAATCAGGACAAGCTCTGGAGGATAGGCTCAGTCCCGCAGAAGAGCTGGGCCCGGAGGGAGGCATACTTAAGCAGGAACCTCGTAGGCTCAGCCTGGCAAGCCTAGCAGCTAACAGTGTCATAGGAGGAGCCCAGACTGCTGCTCCCCTGTATGCATGGAAGCACATCTCCTCTCCTCCTCCACACCCTTACCCTCTCCTCTCCCCTTAACGCTCTCCAGCTCCCAAGGTCCCTGCGATCATTTCACTTGCAAATGATCGCTGAATAATTTCTTTCGTGGGCTTTGATAGAATATTCGTTCTCTCCCCCTCCCCCCACCACACCACAGTCGTGTTCGTATTCACCCAATCAGTGTCAGAGGCCCTGGCAAGGTCTAGCAAAACACTCAGCAGGGAGAAAGCAGCTAAATCACTTTGATGAACATTAAGAGACCAACACCCTACAGGGCTAGCCCAAGATGATTAGCATGTCTGTTTTAATTCAATTCCGTTTTTCTTTTCTTTTTTGCGTGACACTAGTTAGCGTACAGAAAGAAATTGCATTTAACAATAGCCTAATTCCAGGAATCAATCTGTCTATCAGGCATACGGCCTAGGTAGGCCCCTCTGCTCAGCCAGGCCCCAGGACGTGTAGCGTGTTGACTGTTCGCAACAATGAAATAAACTCATATATAATACACGACAAATAAATAGCCTAAAAGCGTGTCCACCTCCTAATGTTCGGCCCATGACACTAGGTTCTTTAAAAACACCAAACAGCTAGAGCCTCGGAAACAAGAGCCATGGAAAAAGATAGATTTTCAACGGCTACTTGTTCCAATACCGAAAAAGATTACTTTTTCAATGGCTCAATCGGCCATTGAAAACTGGCACAGACCACTTCGACACTTAACATTTAATTTCTCACAATGCCGTGGGCAAAGAGTCAAGAACAGGTTTCCCGTGAGGAGGCCATCGACAGGTAGCGTGGGCTCGCAATATCCATCAGCGTTCATCACTCGAGCAAAATGGCCTCCCTCGGAACTTAACCTTGTGTTGGAGGATACCAGGAAAACATGTCCCACCCAAGAGGTACTGGTATCAATCCTCAAAGCGATTGTTCGATTATAAGAGTAATCACATTAGCTTTGTGTGCCGGGGGGTAAACTGCCCGCCATCCGGCGTGCATCGTAAGAGGCTTGGGGAAACGTGTGTTGGTCATTAACTACCAGAGGTGTCTAAACTTAGGGCACCTTGGTCCTGGATGGATCCAGAAAGGGGTAATTAAGACTGTAGCCAGAGAGGGGTCTGGGTCTGGCTCCTGACCTTCAGAACGGATAACATGGAAAGCACATGCAGCTAGTCGAGCGGGTGTGCTTATCTGCCCTGATTAAACCCACTATTCAGAAAGGGTCGTTTGTACATCTCTCTGTCTCTCGCACACAAACTGTATTCCAGATTTAAAGGTAATCCTTCAGTGGTTTGCCTATGTAGCTTCTTCCACTTCCTCTAAAGATGAAATATGTATGAAATATGCCTAGTCTCCAATGCATCAATATCTAGATGCTAACCAGTGGGTTAAGCCTTTTATTCAGGAATTTCAGAAGGCGAATTTGTTTGCAAAGAACAATCAGGTCCTCAGCAGGTGTGATCCGAGTCACACCATTACACCTTGCAGGGTTAGCCAACCAACACCAGCCTCCTTTCCCAGCTGCGCACTTCCAAACCTTTCAGTCCTCCCAACAAAGAGGCAGCCCTTTCACGAGCCATAAAATAAACAAATCACTCCCCTGTTCCCCCTGCTTCTGACTGATTACTTTTCTGAGTAACTTCCCGAGCCTTGATACACACACGCGCGCACACCACACGTTCACAACAACCCAGCCTCCCCCCGCCACACACACACACACACACACCTAGCCTGACCAACAGTGTGAGGTAATGAAACTCAGAACCCGGGACTCATTTGGCCTGAAATCAGTGCAGATGTTATGAGCCCTGTTTGATTACTTATAAGGGCGTGATTTAATGTGTGGCTGGGACCGGGTGGTTATTGCAGGCACCATTGGTGGAGTTATGAGCAGGCTAGGAATAATGGCATTTTTAAATGAGATGTTTATTACAAACACAGCAATACATTACTCTGTTTGAATTTGACAAAAGGTAGGCTCAGAGACACGATTCCCTAAAGGTAGGGTATGTCTGTCTCCTCCGATAACCCCTTATCCCAACTGAGCCACAAGGATATTAATGACAAAATCCTTTTATAGAGATCTCTATAAACTCTAGGTTGTCTGAGAAATGTCCTTAACCCCACAAACTGAGTTTACTATAGGCCTACTAAGAGCCAACACAGCCTCTATGTAGGCTTACTCAATGTGTCAAAATCAAGAATGTGTCAAATTAAACGGACACTAGTAGTAATACTAAAAATCATCAGTCAGGACATATGAAATGTAATGTTTCAATGCCTAATAGATATTGAGGTCGAAATGATTCAGTTCTTAATGACCCATGCCAGAGCTAACACAAGCAGCCATACTGTTCATTAGCTTTCCGCGAGTTAGCTTGACATGTGGAATTAGGAGGCGACTTAAGACGTGCTTGGATCACACAAAGCATCTCTTCACTGGGGAATAAGGATGAGTAGGCTATAGACTCGTCTGTCAGAAAAAGAATCCCGACCCATTCTACATTCTATAGCCATTCTGTTCCACAGGGCCAACGGACAATTACCAAGAGAAAACTGCTGTCTACTGCATCGCCTGCTCAGTGTTATCAAAGTCAGTGCAGCTGTCCATAATGGACAAAAAACGAATAATAATCAAATAAAGTATTTTCTAAACGCGGAGACTTGGCAAGGCAACATACGCAGCATTCTTCAGTCGTCGTGTAATACAGTGCAGGCCAAGCAACAGCAGATGAAAAATAATGAGCACTGGATAGCTGTTTCTCTCCACTCAAAACATTCTCCGTAATGCGCCTTATGTTTCACACTGCTACAATCACATCCAGATACCCGCTTCATTTACAATTGTCTTCGATTTTCATGACGACAAATTTCTTGTTTGCCAAGAATGTTTTAACTGCTATAATTAGACCATTGTGCATTAGTTGATGAGCGTACAGAAACAGTCTGATATTAATAATTATAATTGTGCCAGAAGCAGGGCGAACGAGAAATCGATAAAATCCTTTCAGAATGCCACAAAGAACTATTGTAATGGGAATAGGGCAGACCGACGCAACGCCTTGTTCGCTTCCAAACCGCATTCTCCTTTTTTTTGGTAAGAGCTGCAGTAGGCTACATTTCCCATGATCAAAACAACAGCACTACAGCGAACTACTTCAAAAATGAAGAACGAGTACCCCTTCAAGGTCCGGAAGGAAGCAATGTGAGGGAGTGAAGGCGTGGAAAAAGTACTGTTGTGCGTGTGTGCATGGTTGTAGTGTGTGTGTGTGTGTGTGTGTGTGTATCACAGAGAGAGCAGGGAGACACCAGTGTGACAGAAGGACACCAGGTCTCCAGGGCTCACCATCTCCCCTGTGGCCTCCATGCTCAGCTTCTCCTCCCCAGTGGGACAAACCCACAAACTGTCCTGGGTATTGGGTGTGTGTGTGTGTGGGCGTGTGTGTGATGAACATCCACCACAAGGCCCTTGTGGATATGATTCAGGATCCTCCACATCACAGTAACAGTGTACCCTCTGTCCAGCCCCCCCCCCCGAGAGCCCCCCTTTCCAACATGATGGCTCTGTTAACCTGGAAGAAGACTGACAGCTCATGCTGACCTCTCCCACTCAGCCCCCCCCCCCCCGCCCCCCCAAGAGAAAAGAACAGCCCTGAGGGAGAAAAAACATCATGACTCAACACTTTATTGACAGTTTGCGATCTCCACAATAGGTGCTGTACAAATTCAGAAAACAGAAATCGGAAGGCCACGCACAGAGAATTGAGTGACGGCAGAGAAAGCGGAGAACAATTAGCGTTAAAAATGACCCGACGATGGGATGAAAGCTTGTGTGTGTGTGTGGGGGAGGGGGGGGGGGGGGGGAGAGACCGAAAGGGAGAGATGGAGAGAAACGAAATGACCAAACCGTCCTTCACAGAAGGATAGCATTCGAGCCCCCTGGCAGCTGCACAATTACGCAGGAAAGAGCTCCGTCATCACTTTGGGGAGAGAGAAAAAAAAAAAAAAAAAGAAATCAACGAAGCAAGGTGCTTCATGAACTATTCTGGCGCTTTGTAGCTCTCTTGTCATTCATCGTGCCAAAAACATGTGTCGAGAACATAAGGGTCCAAAACTTCCAACAGCCTGCTGCGTGATGGTGGCTGTGATGTAGATGTTCCCCCCAGGTGCAGTGGGGGGGACATCTCCTCTCTCGCAGGCCCAGAGAACTGGCAGTCGGTATCCCATTAATAAAAAATAAAAACTGGGACAAGGAGATAAAACGACGACATTTTTAGGCTTAATGCGGCTTTAGCCCTTTTTTTTTTTGAAAGGTATCAAAAAAACGAAAGAAAATATAAAACAAAACAACAGTTGGGAGTATGGCTGAGGGACTATTGAAGCTGTTGTTGCTATGACGCCTCTGGGGGGGGGGGGGGGGCGCCTCGGCGCCGGTGGGAAGCCGTGCCTCAGGAAGAGGTTGGCTGGAAGGTCTTGGAGGCAGCCAGCATGGCCCGCACTTTAGCCATCAAGTCCTGCGGGGGGAGAGAGAGACACAGAGCATGAACACGATGACGAAGAACGAGAGGACAACTAAAAAGAGGGGAAGAGAGGGCGGAGGCGGCGACTGAACGCACATGAGAAAACAGTGAGTTATGCCGTAACATGACGCATCACGCATCCGGCCATGATGGAGATTAGTGTATGACACACTCTTGTCACAGTCAACAGACGGTCATCATAGTCAAGTCTGCCCCCCAGTATTAACCCCATGTTCTCCATCACCGGGGAGCCAATATGCCTCCTTGTCCTGATGAGATAAGCAGGCGAAGAAGGAGCCCCACCTCCAGAATGCTCACACGAGCTACTGTAGGGGGAGGCCTTCAATCTCTCCCGGAGAGCGGGCAGCTGAACAGGCCTGTCGTCGCTGAATTGACGAGCCCTGATGCTGGAGTTATTACCTCCTCCCTCCCTCCCTCCCTCCCTCCCTCCCTCCCTCCCTCCCTCCCTCCCTCCCTCCCTCCCTCCCTCCCTCCCTCCCTCCCTCCCTCCCTCCCTCCCTCCCTCCCTCCCCTCCCACCTCCTCAGGCTCCCTCAGGCTCCCTCAGGCTCCATTCCTCTCCCTCTCTCCCCTTTGTCCAGTAAGACTGATGTATTGATCTCCAAACTCAAATAAAGCCCTGCTCCAGACTGGTCATAAAGCAAACAAACGACTGAGCGATGCACGCACACACACACAACAGCAGAGTTGGCACACACACACACATTACGGCAGAGTTTAGCACGCACACGCACCCAAGCAGACTTTGCACACACCGACACACACACACACACACCGACACACACACACACACACACTGATCTCTTTTCATCCAGCATCTCCAGGTGTGGATACAAGTGGGCGCCCCAGCTGTGGAGGTCTCGTCGTGGTCAGCCAGGGTCCTCGAGGACGGCCACGGCTGGGGGACGCGGCACGCGGGCGGGGAAGAGGCCCTCGACGGCAGCACGCGACCCCGGCAGGAGAAGCAGGGGAGGAGGGCCGCCACGGAACAAAGAGGGGATCGGAAAAGGTGGCTGAACGACGCGGTTGCTGTCGGCGCGGGTGAGCTGGACATTTCCCAGCTGCAGCCTCAACCTTCGAGACACACATCCATCCTCGCAGTCCCTCGACCCTCCTCACCCCCATAGACATATATACATGTAGGGGAGCAGTTTGTCAGTTGAGAGCCACTCTCAACTGACAAACTGACCCAGTCTATCAAGCAGCTCTCTCAGGACACCATATCATTAAGAACTTTAATAAGACTGAGGAGAAGCTGTCACAACACGTCACTCCTACCTGCCGGCTTCACACACGAGGAGGGGGCCAGCGCTCACACACAAACTGCTATTTTACGTAAACCCGCACGGACGACCGTGTACGCACGAGAACGAGCACGAGAACCCAGAGGGGCCACTTGATCCACGGAGGAGTGCTCCTTGATCGGCTCCGTGAGCATGACCAGCGGCCTCAGGGTCGAGCCTGCCCGCCTCTCGCTAACGAGAGAGAGAGAGAGAGAGAGGGAGGGAGGGTGGGAGGGGGGGGAGGAGAGAGAGAGAGGGTGGGAGAGAGAGAGAAGGGAGGGAGGGAGGGGGGGGAGGAGAGAGAGAGAGGGAGGGTGGGTGGGAGGGGGGGAGGAGAGAGAGAGAGAGAGAGAGAGAGAGAGAGGGAGGGGGGGAGGAGAGAGAGGAGAGGGTGGGGAGGAGAGAGAGAGAGAGAGAGAGAGAGAGGGAGGGTGGGAGAGAGAGAGAGAGGGAGGGAGGCAGAGAGAGGCAGAGGGAGAGAGAGAGAGAGGGAGAGAGGCAGAGGGAGGGACCGTAGACAACAGCAGGGCCATGAGACTGGAAGCTCGCTCCGGAGAGAGAGAGAGGCGAGGGAGGTGATTAGCGCGAGCTACGCCTATCTGGTTTCTCAGAGGAAGACAGACTCGACTGGGGATCGCGGCGTACGGGGGGGGAGGGTCTGGCCTGCCTGCCTTGTGACAGACAGAGCGCGTGCGAGCGGCATGGGGTACTGACACTTTAATCAGGGGGAAGTGGAGAGGAGTGTGGAGAGTGGGAGGAAGGCCCAGGCAGACAGAGCCGCATTGAGGCTTCCCATAATGTGAGAGGCAGTAAGGAGTAATGAGTATGCATAAGAGAGAGCGAGCGAGCGAGGTAGGGGGAGTGAGGCCAGTCATCGTGCCTGTGTGAAAGGTGTGTGTGTGTGTGTGTGTGAGAGAGAGAGAAACAAGAGGTGTGACTACTGGGGTGTGACTGCCAGAGGCCAGGGGGGGAGGGGGGGATAAGTGTGTGTGAAGAGCGTGAGCATGTTCATCTGGTCAGTACGTAATGAGGAGCTCTCAACTCTATCTCTCTCAGCAGACACACACACACACACACACACAGAGACACACACACAGACACACACTCAGACAATTGCAAGGCAGCGTGAGGACTCCAAATTCCATCTCCCTTCCTGAGAGCTGATCCTTTCCAGCAGGCTAAAACGCACCCTCTCCATTCACACACTGCTGGTCTCCATTACACTCTGTCCCCGAAACCCTGTGGCTCTGATTTCATCTGATCGATAGCCGTGTATGAATGAGGATCCGTGACAGGGTTGGCGGCATTTGAACGGGCAGGGTCAGGGTACAGGTCTCCGCGTTCCGTCAGTCTGTCAGTCTTCCGGTGGTTTCCAATAAATCAGTTTCAACTGTAATTGCGTGTGCAAATCCTTGAAGCTAACCGCTGATGGCAGCCTAATAACCAACGGGGGGATTGGGAGTGTGCTGGGTTAAAATCACCGTCCGCCCCCCCCCCCCCCCCCCCCCCCCCATCCGTCAGCTGTCGCGGGCGGCACATGCTGCCTCTGTAATGAGGAGAAACAATTCAAATTCCGGGGCCGCAAAAAAAAAAAAAAAAAGCTAATGAAAAAAGTGCATTAGATTTCACTTGAGTGCATCGCGGAGCAGGAATCATTACTGGGATGGGTTTGGCTTTAAAGTTCATTAGGCAGCGAGGGCGTACTGTATACGTCGTGAAGGGAAAACAAATGCACAAGCGTTCCAAACGCCAGCGCTCTGGTATGGGTGAGGATACTGGGTTGGAAGGGTGTTCCGTTCCCCAGTAGGGACTGGGGCTGAGACCAGAGGCTTCGACTGGGGCTGGCGATGACAGCTCAACCCCAACTAGCTTGACATCCTCTCAGGATCCGCACAGCATGTCGCCAAACACCCACATCAAAGGGGAAGCCCCCCCCGCCCCCCCCCCACAGGATCATTTCTCTTCCTTCTCCTCTCCCTCCCTTCTTTCTAATGCCCCCCCCTCTCTCTCTCTCTCTCTGTTTTTGACTTTGTCTTCTTTGGTGGACTTGAGGAACTCGCAGACGGACCTCCCTCCCAGTCCGGCCTTGGATGAGTCTTCTTCTGTCCCTGCTCTCGTTTTCCACTCCCAGGCCAGCTGCCTACCAGACAACAACCCCCCCCCCCCAGGAAGTATCCTTGTCCTCCACTCTCCCTCTCTGGATGTGCTTCTCATTCCACTCCTATCCTCCCCCCCTCTCTCCTCCCCCCCCCCCCTCTCTCCTCCCCCCCTCTCTCTCTCACCTCCGCCCCCCCCCCCCCCCCCCCCGGACGTCTGCTTCTCATCAAGGAGGAAGGATGCCTCCCAGTCCACCTGTCTGGAGAGGGGCACAGTAACTCAACTTAAAGGTGAAGACCTGACTCTTTTTTCCACTCTCAGAGTGAAGTCGGCTTCATCGCTCTCTGAAGCGATCGACAACCAACCGTGACAGTTGGAATTGCCACAGCTGCCGTCTACCCACCCTTCCTAGAGGCCTGGCTTTCCTCACAGGCCCCCTAGCGAGCCAGGTTAGTTCTGACGCCCGATATCGCTGCTCCGCAGCAGGCTGCGTGCCGATTGGCCCGAAATGGGGTCCTGCATCAGCCAACCAAGAGGAGTGACGGGGGGAATTGCGTAACAGCATATGGTGAGTCAGGACATTTGGGGGAAGACCGTTGATCCTCTTTCCTTTCAGAGATTAAAACCTCTCGGATCTAAACTCTCTCGGCGTCAAGTTCAGCCGCTGCACGCGAGCGCAAACGCACCGAAGGGAAGCTAATCAAACGTATTACCCTCCCCTCTGTCAGAATAGCCTCGAGTATGGCTATTGGCTCAAGCTCATCCCCATTTTCTCTTCAACAAAGACCTGTCTCCCAACTGGTAAGCTCTGGCCTGCAAAGTGCATGGTTCAAACTAATGGACTACGTGTACTGTATGTGGTAAACAACTTTATATAACCGTAGAAGAACTGTGCCAGCGTGGAGTTTCCTGCCCCGCAGTCCTAATATAGCACGGAGAGAGACGATTACCTGAGTGATTTTAGACTGCACCGAGGAGACTATGGTCGACGACACTTGTTTGTCTTTCTCCTGGGAGCCGGCCCTGCAAAAAGGACAGAGAGAGAGGACGAGAGAGAATGATGGCGGGGGGGGGGGGGGGGGGGGGGGCAGAGAGAGAGAGAGGGAGAAGGAAGGAGAGAGGAGGAGACAGGGCGAGGGAGAGAGGGAGGAGAGAGAGAGCGACCTTATACAGTATTCATGGTGAACGGGGAACAGCGTCAAGCTGGACCAAACGTTGGACAGTCACCGAAGGCCACTTCCTCCGGGAATCCTCCGGCGCCCATGAAATATTCACCGCCACGCCGGAAGACACAAGCAAACCAGCCACAGAAGCAAAATATACAAATCATTCAAAACAAGGTGAGATTCCTGCCAAAACAGTTCCTCAGGCGACCATTACGCCGGCAGATATTTCACCGTATTTCGATATCTAGCTGTGTATGCATATTCAGCGTAAGAATAATTCGGAACCGCAAAGGGACACAAAAATGTAAGCGAACAGAAGAACCCATCAAATGTCAGCGCGTATTATTCACTACTAGTGCAGCTTTCCCATTTCATTCAGCAGGTCATCAGTCACCTAGCCTAACAACGTGCCTGTTCGCTAGATGACAGCTTCAGAGCCTGTGCCTGGATGGAGGGATCCATGACTGCAAAACACTTGTCAGCTCAAACAGGCAAAACTAAATGGAGTGAGAAACTGTTGAACTTTGCATAAAAGCGTCTCATATCTCCTCAGACAGCCAGACTGACGGCTAGCGGAAAAACTGATTGATTTAAAGGTACAATAGTTACAAATTTTGTCAGAAGAAAAAACGGTTTTTCCCCCCCTATAAACATGTTGTGTAAGCTAATGAGGTCCTCTGAGAGTTTTTTTTAGCAACACAAACAGCTTAGTGTCAGTGGAAGGGGTCGTTTTGGAGTGGGCCGCTACTTTCCAGCCAATTATGTTCCAGCAATCCTATTCCAACCAATCACCTTGGGAGAGGTGGGCCTTCCTTCATGGCTTCAATTTAGGATTAGAGGTGTTGTTTCTAATTTTTTAATGTATTTCATCATACAGCTTTACATTTGATGGATAGATTTAGTTTGCCAGCTGACATATAGTGGTGGTCAGCCCAGAGCAGGATGTGTGATGATGGTGGGTCAGGGGGAGGGGTCTCACCTGCAGTCTTCCAGGCTGGAGGCGGGGCTGACGGGAGGGGAGGGGCTAGCGGACTTCTTGCCGCTCGCCCTCCCGGGGGAGGAGAACGGGGAGCAGGAGGAACCTTTGGTCTGGTGCTGCTGGGACGAGCTCTTCTTCTTCCTCTTCTCATGGGGGGACCTGGGAACCAGCAGGGGGGAGGAGAGGGGTGGAGTGGAGGGGGGAGGAGAGGGGTGGAGGAGAGAGGGGAGGAGGAGGAGAGGTGAGGGGAGGAGAGAGGGGGAGGAGGAGAGGTGGGGAGGAGAGGGGGGAGGAGGAGAGGTGGGGAGGAGGGGGGGAGGAGGAGAGGTGGGGAGGAGGAGAGGTGAGGAGGAGAGGGGGGGAGGAGACGAGTGGAGGAGAGAGGAGATAGGAGTGGAATGAGAAGCACATCCAGAGAGGGAGAGTGGAGGACAAGGATACTTCCTGGTCCCTCTCACAGTGGAAGACCCTCTCCACTTCCATGGACCCCTGGTACGGCCCGTCTCTGACCCTAACGTCCGTCCCCACGGGGTCTGAGTCGTACCTGGATCGGGAGTGCCTCCGCGCCACGCTGGGGCTGCTGCCCACGCGGTACGAGCTGGCGGGGCCGTAGCGCTCCCGCTCTCTCTTCTCCTGCTTTCTCTCGGATGAGCGAGCCCTCCTGTCCTTTCTGCCCGGGGACCTGGATCGCGACCTGGACAGAGAGAGAGAAAGAGATAAAGAGGAGAGAGAGAGAGAGAGGAGAGTGAGAGAGAGAGAGTGAGAAAGAGGAGAGAGAGAGAGAGTGAGAAAGAGGAGAGAGAGACAGAGAGAGAGAGAGAGAGAGAGAGAGAGAGTGAGAAGAGGAGAGAGGAGAGAGAGTGAGAAAGAGGAGAGAGAGAGAGATTGCTTTGATGTGGCACTGGAGCAAAGCTAAAATTGCCGTAATCCAGCAAACAAATGCGGGATTCAAATTGGGAGACCAACATACTGATCTCCTCTCTCAGAAGAGGTGTCAGCCAAGGTAGCAATTGAAGTCCCGCTCTAAACATGTTTTCAACCAACTCGCAGAGACCCTTGAACAATCGACCGGCTACAGGAGCGTGTACTTGTGTACGCCGCTGAAACACAAAGCTCCTGGTCACACAAAGGAAATGAAAATGTCAGTAAAAGAGGTCAATTTTAAAGGTAAGAAACCCTCCTGTCTGTAGAACACACATTAAGTTCTACGTACTCAGGGCTACAAATGACAGCCTCTGGTAGCTTCTGTCTGGCAGTGAACGCACTCACTCAAAACGCACGTCGAGCTTTCTGTGCAGTTACACCAAAACTAAGATGGATGCAAGATACTTGGCAGTACCATTGTAATTACTGTCACCCACAAATTAGATGTAATTTTTGTATAATTATATTTGCATACACACACAGTTTAGTCCATAATACTTACATGGACCGCTTTGGCAAGATAGTTTACCTTCAACATTCATGCCACAAAATATTGAATTTAATTGAAAATAGAGAGCCACGGAGCAAGAGAAAGGAAAAAGATGAAGAAGTTCAAAGTAAAAAAAAGAAACGAAACAAAAAAACAACCGTCAAACAAGAAATGAACTGTGCAGTGTTTTTCTGAGTGCGGTGTGTGTGTGCCACGCTACAGTAGGGGACAACTCCAACTTCTCCAACTGCCGGACCACATCCTAGCCCAAGGGACTGACCAGCCCTTCCAACACACAATGACCCCCCCTTGACCTCCCGACGACCCCATGACCCCCCCCCCCCAGCCAGACGGTCACGTCTGGCTACACACCAGAGAGCACCAGAGGCTGGCTCTGGGCCAGCCAGTCAGACAGAGCCTACACACAGAAACAGATAGCACCGGGGCGATATAAAACAAGCCGTCTCTTGAGCTTAGCGAGAGCCACCTCTCGCCTACTTCGCTGTCGTACGTTACCTAGCCCCGAGTTCGCGGGCCAATTAGACACCCCCCCGGTCGTTTGATGGAAAGCGAGAGGAGAAGAACAAGCACCTTCCTCCAGGGAACAGGAAGAGGGCTGCTATGTAAATGACAGCGTGTAAGTGGAGTTTGAACTCTGGGGGGCTCGTGTCCGGTCGATACGCCTTCGCATTACCCTGACGGACGGACGGCGTGCGATGTCACCCCATCTCTCTCTCTCTCTTTCTTCTTCTCCCTCGCTCTCTGTCCCCCCCCCCTCCCCGGGCCCTCTCGCGTGGCAGGACAGCCATTATCTGGGTGATTTAGCTCCTCCGCGTCGGGCTGTCAAGGGCAATAACGGCGGCAAACGACCCCCGCTAAACAAATGACAAAAACTCCATCGGATTCCTCCTGACGCGCAAATGTCACCGCCGCCACAAATGAGCGCTTATTAAAGAACATAACTCTGGGACGCCTCAGGTCCGGGCTCTTCAAAAAGGACGCACACAGGGACAGACACACACACACACACACACACACACATCACCACAGGAACACACACGAGGAATCATACACACGGGGACACACAGAGAGACACACGCACGTAGACGGACACACACAGCTGAAAATGGCATTTAATGAAGCCGTTTAAAAAGTGCCGTACAGTCGCTGAGGGCAGAGAAGACGGAGCCCAAACGAGCTGTTGGATAAACCGCCGTCGACAGCTCAGGTCCTGGAATGCGGAGGTGACGAGAAGGAGGGAGTGATTGAGTGGCGCGCGGAAAAGTCCGCTAAAAAGGTGAAACGAGAGACGTGCTTGGGGAACAGTCAAATCAAGTACCGCACAAAAACGTAGGCACCAGGAAACGACCCCCCCCCCCCCCCTAAAACATCAAAGCCCATCCCCGCAATTTTCATCCTGGGCCCTAAACGATCGCCCCTTCTGCGCCTCCCTACCTGTCACATCTAACCCCCTCAGCCCCCTCAGCCAGCCAGGGTTATTACCGGCTCTGCACGGACAGGCTTTGAACCCTTCTGGCCCTCTGAGGGCCTGTGTGCCCCCCCACCCCCCCCTGCACCTGACTCACGAGGCCCCAATTAACACCCCCTGGAGTGGAGGAGTACGAGCGCTGCGCAGGCAGAGACTAAAGAGGAGGTCAAGGGGTTCAGGGTTACCCTGAGACGAGACAGGAATGATGGCCAGAGAGAGAGAGATAGAGAGATAAAGAAAATGATGGACCAGAAACGGATAATAGAAAGTGTGTGTGCGCGTGTGTGCGCGCACGGGGTTGTGTGTGACAGAGGGCCAGACGTCAGGTCAGTTGATGGGACACCTGCTGATGATTTAACGAGGGGGCACCCGGCCCCGTGTCACAGGCCTGTGGCCCCGGTGGCCCCGGGTGGCCCTCTCGCCATGGCAAAGATCCTCATTAACACCTGTCACGGCCACACCAGAGAACGGGCTTGGAGAAAGAAAGAATGAAAAGATCGAAAACATTTGTGTGTGTGACAGACTTGCATTGCGCGTCCGTGTCACTGCGTGAGGGCGGGCGCGGAAAAAAACGGTTGTACGATAAGCAATTATTCCAGCGTTGCGACGGCGCTTGGCATGCAGCAGCAGGTAAGGCACCCACAGGGAGCAGTTCGGGCACCTATCTGTCCTGCTAACTGACTAGATTTACCTCAGCCAGACTGGAGGAGCCTGAGCTAGCCCGCTAGCTGCCAGACAGCTAACGCAGGATTAGCAGTTAAGACACCCGCCAAAGCCGGGGAAAAAGTCCACCGCTGATATCTCTTTCTGTGCCCCCTTGGTGTCTACCCCCCCCCCCCCCCCCCCCCCCCCCCCCTCTCTCGCTCCATCAGACTTCTGAGGGCGCTTTTCATCAGCTCTTTCCTCGAGAGCCCCTGGGAAGGCTGGGGCTGCGTCTCCTTCCCAGCCGCCAAACGCTAACCTCACACACCAACGGGGGGCCCCTCCCCCCCCTTCACCCCCTTCAATCCTCCCCCCCCTTCACCCCCTCCCCCCCTTCACCCCCTCCCCCCCCCCTTCACCCCCTTCACATCCTCCCCCCCCCTTCACCCCTTCACCCCCCCTCCCCGCGAGACTGTTACTGCGACTGCTCATTATCTCGCATTCTACCATTTTCCCCTCGATCATGAAACACGACGCGAAAAGTGAATTCAAGTTTTCGGAAGGGAAGGAAGAGATGGGAGGGAAAAAAAAGACAAAAGAGGATGAATTTGGGGCGAGCTTGCACATCAGAGAGGGATCCAATCGGATACGGGAAGACCTCTTCTCAATCGAAGGGCCTTTAATTCCCAAACTGTAAGTGATTTAAAACCTCGGGCAAAAACGATTCCATCTCCCGAAAATTACATTAAGGCCTGTCAGGGTGATACCAAAGGGACAGGCATAATTACAGCCACTTCTGACACTGATAATAACGAATTATCTGAGATTTCCTCCAAAAAAGGAGGAGAAGGAGCTAAAAAGACAGACGGCGAAAGACCGGTTGTAGAAAAACTCTCGAAAGATGAGTCTTTCTATGGCAGGTTAGGAACAAGTAGTGACTTAGCTAGTTCAATATGAACCACATCACAGCCTTCTGGTAGCTCAGTATAAAGTTCATCCTCTCCGCACAAGCCTCCATCTGGCACCCCTCCTCAGCCTAGATTTAAAAGTCAAAGGCAGACGATAGTGAACGGAATCCTCCAAAGCCATGCTTCTACCAGCCGCATGAATGGCCCGTCAGAGGGGAAGGTGCTAGGGGGGGCAGTAGAGGTCAGTCTCCCCGCTCTGCTGTGGCAGACAGAGGACATACACACCTGTGGAGCCTCCTGTAGGCGGTGGGCAGGCCGTACTTGGTTTTGCTTTTGGACCGCGACCTGGACCGCCGCTTGCGCTTCTTCTTCTTCTTCTCCCGCTCTCGGTTCCTCTCCCTGCCGCCCCGGTCTCGCTCCGCCCCGCGGGACGAGGAGGACGAGGGGCCGTCTCGGCTCCGGAAGGAGCCCCCTCCCCCCCCGTCGGAGGGTCTGGGCTCCGGGACGTGCGGGGGGGCGCGGGAGGAGGGCGCGGGGGGAGCCATGGCGATGCTGGGGGTGACATGGACCTCGGGTAGCTGGGGCTGAGGTAGAGAGACAGAGAGACAGAGACAGAGAGAGGGGCAGATGGGGGGGGGGGAAGGAGGGAGGGAAGGAGGGAGGAGACAGGGCAATCTGTTTAATGACAAAAAGACACATCTGCACACCTTCTGCACTCTCGTTTCACAGAGTGCCATCAAAAGCGGTCTCATCGATTGACGGCGCCCAATCCGAGGGCTTACTTGTGACAACCGAGAAGCGGCATGGAGCGAGAGGGGGGGACGGGCAGGCGTCAAGGGGATTGACAATTGCGCGGCGCATTTGTGCATCTGGGGGCCGATCAATGGGCGTCATCTAGTTCAGTCAGGGGGTTTTCTATTCAGGTGTGTGTGTGTGTGTGTGTGTTGGGTTGGCAGACTAGTGGAAGAGACATAACCCCCCCGAGGACTCTGCCTCTTTGCTCTTTGTCCTCGGGTCATAATTACTCATCCGACGTTCCTCCTACTTACTAACTCAGCTGCTAATTAAAAGATACTGGAGTTGTTACACAACACAATGCAAGCCGGGGCACACACACACAAAACCATAATTGGCCCTTCTCCCTGTCAGCATCAAAGTACATCTAATTACTGCAGCATGTGTCTGTCGGGTTGAATTAGATCCGCCTGAAGCGAGGGATCCACATCACAACTGGGCTCGAATCAATCACCGGAGCGCCCCGCGTCATCACGCTGCAGCGTCCACGGGACGGGGAAGAGAGACACGGACGGAGAGCCGAGTCAGGGCTGCACCGCAGGGGGGCCTGGACGGCTTCGAGGTGTGGACCTGCGGTTGGCTCCGAGAGGGGTCCCGTGCGCATGCCGGGTAGCGAATGAAACGGGTTTTCTGAAAGGATGAAAGAGGGCGCATGCGTGTGTGTTTAAGTTAGGGGGGGTGTATGAGAGAGAGAGACAAAGAGGAGAGAGAGAGAGACAAAGAGGAGAGAGAGAGAGACAAAGAGAGAGAGAGAGAGTGGGAGAGACAGAGAGAGACAGAGGGAGAGAGACAGAGAGAGAGACAGAGAGAGAGACAGAGAGAGGCAGCAGGATCTTCTGCGACAGGTCACAGGAGTACTCAGGAACCTTGACTTAACCAGGACACAGTGTCTTCAGTATATTTATAAACCTGTTCCAGTTAATCAGGAAATGGGCCGCCTCCTAAACCGGTCCTCTGCTCTACTCTCTCCTCCAATCACGTGGCGAGGACATGTCCCCCCCTCCTGCTGGAACTTGGGGCAAGAGTTGAAGGAGTGAAATAGCCCAGGAACCCAGTGAACGGAGAAAATAGGAGGATAGTGTAGCATGGAAAGGAGTAGTGCTGATGGTGCAGGGCTGTGGTAGGCTAATGGAACTGTAGTACACTAAAAGTGACAGCATTATTCCTCAAGGGATATGGACAGGAAAAAAGTGAATCAGTCTTTTTATTTTTTAGTAATTGGGCCCTCGACTGCCTGAGCCGCTGCATGTCTGCAGAACATGAACGCCTCATTAGTACCTGCAGGATTTGGTGGCTTTTCGCCTGCAGTTGCTTTCGCGGCGAGTCAAGTGGATGCTGAATGCCACAGTGTTTGCGTGGGGAGTCGGTTGGCTCGTCGACAACGCGTCATGCCTTGGCCATGAACTACTCTCTGGTTGCTAGGGAAGCCAGTTGGAGCCATTGTCTTGCTGTATGAATATGTATGCTCCTCCTCACATGAATTTGCAGTATTGACTTTTTTTCCTGAGACGGAGGTGTTTGTCTCAGAAGATCTCCTTCGGTTGCCGTGTTTGGACGTTCCTTATTTTCACGCAGAGAGACAGAGAGAGAGAGAGAGAGAGAGAGAGAGAGAGAGAGAGAGAGAGAGAGAGAGCGGAGGCAGCTCTGGTCGAGTTGGTTTTGCCCAAGTTTGCCATCTCAATATTCAGAGGTGCTTGCTTGGTAATGAAAGGATAGCAAGGTTTGGATTTCAGAGGCTTTAGTTTAAAAATAGTCTGACATTTCGAAGGCTGGGCATATCCCTTTGGGGACATGGGGCAGATGACGGAGAGAGAGAGAGAGAGGGAGAGAAAGAAAAGGAGAAGGAGGAGGAGGAGAGAGTCGAGTGTCCGGTCTCTCGCGCCTGCTCTGGTAAGATAGGGGCGCCGCTGAAAAACCACAAACGCAAAAAGGAGAAGAGTGAGGAGGGAAGGCCGTGGGGGAGGGCGGGGAGAGAGCTGGGGGAGAAAACACGAGGGAGCGAGTGAGACCGATAGAGAGCGGTGGAGGCCGTGCTGGGAAGGCCGAGAGGCGAGGGAGCTGTCCACGCAGAAGACATGGTGAACACAAAGCGTGTCAGTGGGTGATATGGAGAGGGAAGCGTGTAAAGGGTGACAAATGAAAAGAGAAAATATGGAGAGGGGGTCAGAGAGAGAGCGAAAGTGGGAGTGTGTGCGTGTGTCAGTGCGTAAGAGAGACAGACACAATGCAATGCTTTCTGTCTGACTCGGCAAACAAACTGTTTCCGGTCACCTTGTCACTGTGTCAGTAGCTCATCCCTCCCCCAGCTCTCCACCCTGCTCAACACGTCCAACCCTGACCACGGCGGAACTCAAACACAGCCCCAACACACACACACACACACACACACACACACACACACACACACACACACACACACACACACACACACACACACACACACACACACACACACACACGTGTGTGTGTGTGTGTGTCGGAACCAGAATGGATCAGGAAGTCGTACTTGTGGCCAACTTTGTGACTGCTTCACTTGCCATGGACAAGGGGTATTTGGCGAACGCAATAATAGGCTAACTGTGTCCTGCTGCAGTCCCTGTCTGTCTGTGTGTGTGTGTGTGTGTGTGTGTGTGTGAGGGTGTGTGCCCGCATGTTTGTCCTTGTTCAGATTAGGTCACGTCGTTGGGTGCTCGAGGTCATTCTGCAAACAACATTCCAGGAGAGAACACACACGCGCGCGTGCGTACAAGGCAATCAAAGCTAATTCCCCAAACACACAAGGGACAACGCTATTCCATTAGACCCATTAGCATTCAGACAAGCCAGGTAACGATGACGGTGTGGCCAGAGCCTACAAGGTCAGCTCTAGCTAAGGTGACTCCGAACACACACTGGAGGAGTAAATAGTTTGGCCTGTAATTTACATCACATCACGGTTACTTTATCCCACGCTAGGCGTCGGCGTGACAGAGGAAGTGTTTTAAAGGGTTCATGCAGGGTGACGTGCTGGCAATCAGTAGCGATGAGTCATACCTGCTGAGTTAAAGCAGTCAAGGTGCCTCAGCAGTGCTATGGTGTCTTGACAACGAGGCAGGAATCTGTCTATCTGTGGCTCGATTATCTCGAGAACGGGGCATTGTATGACGTTAAAGGTATACCGCGCGCAGGGCGCCAACGACGTAAATTATCGACGGTGAAGCCGCGTGGACGGGCGCTTTCGCGGGAAATAAATATAAACGCGTGCAGCCGCACTAAGCGAAGAGCTACGGATATTTGCCACCAAAGGACACCGCAAGGCATCTGCCACCAACAGACACCTCACAAGACCACTCAAAACAAGTTTACGTCTGCGCAACAAGCTAAACTAAAAACCCAGACAGGCTATCGACGTGTATGCTATGTACAATAGGCAACCAGGGTCAGTGAGGGAGAGGGGCTGGAGGACACAGGAATAGACCCTGGGACAGATGTGAGGCTGGTGCCTGGTCGAGGCCCCGCTAAGCTAAGCTAAGCTAACCTGTACTGGTGAAGCTAAGGCTGGAGCTGCCTGATTGAGGGCGACCGGATGATGAGGGGATTTGCCAGCTCCTGAAAGCCTGTCCCGTTAAAACCCATGGTTCCCCAGATACGGACGTGTAATAGACAACCTGACCTAGAACGTGACCCAGTGAGGGAGCAAGACAATGCGTGGGCGGAGGGAAAGAGGGAGAGAGATGGAGACTACTCCCTGCTGGTACCAGAGAGAACTACACCCTAACTAAACTAAACCCACCAACTTTTGGTGGGGATAATGATGAGAGAATGGGTGACTCCAATCTGAAGAATAAAGACGACTTGCTGTGGCCTAACACACTCCAGAGTGGTTGTGTAAATGGCTGTGAGCAGATAAGGACAAGGGGATTGGCTAAGAATATTAAAAAGACAATTCTGAAATGGATTTCAACATGTTATTACGAGTACATTTTATGACAAAGCAGGGGGGAAAATGAGGGGGAGGACACAAGTCTGACTGTGGGCTACAGAGCGCTGTGATAGGCAGCTTTTTTGTGCTTGAAGGCTCCCTTAGAGAGCCATTAGGCATAGCTGGTCTCCATGGGGAACCAGGAAGGGCCATCAAACACCAATATCACACACACCAGGGAACCCATTTATATGGACTCAGAGGGCAGTAAAAGACAGTGGGGGAAAAACATGGAGTGAAGAAAAGCTGGAGAGGGAAAGTTATGGAAAGAGCGAAGGAAAGGTGCGAAGAAAGCAAGAAAAGAAAGAACAAAACTACAGAAAGAAAGAAAGAAAGAGAGAAAAAAAAATGAAACGGGCAATGAAATGGTGAAGTGGCTTCTGGGTTTGATTTGGCCCTCCCCCGGGTATGTCATTGATCAGGTCCATTAGTGGGCTCTGACAGAGGCTCTCCAGTACCTGCTCCAGACAGGCGACAGGCCTCCCCGAGGGAGCCGCCCTCTGTTCTACCCTGTGGTAGCCCCAAGACAAGGAGCTCTGCTACGGCTCTCGCTTTCCAGTTTGGAGACCAGGGGAAAAGAGAGGGAGTCCCTCTGGAACTGTGGTAGCCTAGACCTAAGTCATATTAGGTAGCCTAGACTAGCCCTAAGTCATATTAGGTAGCCTAGACTAGACCTAAGTCATATTAGGTAGCCTAGCCTAGACCTAAGTCATATTAGGTAGCCTAGCCTAGACCTAAGTCATATTAGGTAGCCTAGCCTAGACCTAAGTCATATTAGGTAGCCTAGCCTAGACCTAAGTCATATTAGGTAGCCTAGCCTAGACCTAAGTCATATTAGGTAGCCTAGCCTAGACCTAAGTCATATTAGGTAGCCTAGAGCCTACTCCACAGATACTGACTACATCCACGTTCAGAATCACCAAGCCTGCACAGTCGAATTCTCCATATAGCTAGCTGAAGTAGCTAGCTGGTCGAGGATGTATCTTATTGACCTGAATCATTTCTTCTGCTTTCGCAAGGCTGAGATCTGGCAGGCGAGCAGAGGCTGAATGAAGTGACACACTGCTGAGACCAACCTCCTCTCACTGACTGAACCGAGCTGAGCTACTGAAGAGCAGTGTGGATCGTTTCAGACGCTACGGTCCTTTTCCGGCAGTTTGGAGAATTTCCGACTCAAAGCACCGACAAACTGACACAGCTTTGTCATACTTTGTGTTTTCCAATTTTAAAATAACTGTGAGTGTAAGGCTGTCTCTTAACATCTAGACCCCCAGCAGTTATAATAGTTATAATAACATGAATGAATCATGAACACGCAGGAAGGGGTTATTTGTTCGAAAAGTGTATGAGATGACAAAAAAAAGAAAAGAAAAGGCCTTAACAACTTATTGTGTTAACATTGACACACTGAATCTTGGCAAACACGGTCGTTTCAGTCAAACAAAAGGGCCTGCGTGCTTTCAGAGTGAAAATACTCGATCAATCATCAGATGAGATTTAAAGGCATCAATATGCAGGGGGCTTTTCTATGAGATTGATCCCATAAATAAACCAATACGGGTGCTGCGTGGGAGAGGGACACAGCCTACTCTGACTGATTTAGGATTCAATTAATCAGAAACAGCACCGCAATGTGGCCAGCTGGCACTCTCTCTCTCTCACACACACACACGCCTTAATTAGACAGAGTACAGTCAAGGTGAAAAGCAATACTCACAAACAGGAGTTGGATAACCACACATGGCTTGTTTACAGAAATCTACATACTTGAGTAAACAGATTGACTAACTGCCCTAATGTGTCCAGTTTGGGGATTCCATTACAATTATAACAGTAATGTCGCATAATATTTCTGTCACTTACAGTTTAAAACCGTGGCACAATAGAGCAAATACATAGCAGGAATGTCCTCTAGACAAACGACTCTCATTAATACCAATCCTTAATTAGTTGGACACCTGCACTCCCTCAGGGTCCACAGTGAGGTATGGAGGGTTGGTTTCCACTTAGTGCCAGGTGCCAGGGACAGAGGTGGCGTTTTCTCCTGCCCCGTCGCCATCAACTCTGCTTTGAGTTACCAGCCAAGAAGGGTTGCCAGGTTTGCCTCAAACCCCCCCGAAAGGACAACAAAAGAAAAACGGAACAAAACACACAGATCGAGGGGCGAGTTTGGCTCCTGACATCAGGGTTTTTTTCTTCTTCCCTGTGACAAATCAGTGTTCAACAGCGAGCACGTTTTCTTCTGCTGAGGTCACACAACTCTACGTATAATCGAGGACTAATGCTCGTCCAATTTATTCCAGTTCAGGTCACAGTGCGAGGCAGGACAGTGCTAACAAATCTCTGGCCAGAACTCGTGTTTAAACAAATTAATTCAAAAGTCGAGCCATGGCCGTGATTGAGCTCTCCAAACAGGCTCACAGAGTCGTGTTTTCGGGCAAGTTTCGGTTGCGTTTTGTTACCCTGGGAAACGGGCGAGCGAGAGAAAACAGAAGAGAGGAAAGTCAGTGGTATCAGATGATTTCATGTGACATGTCAGGTTTGTCTTAGTGATCCCTCTGCAGATCTGCAGAGATGATGTTTATGGGTAATTACATCATATTCTCAGGACAGGTCTGGTTTGTGATGGTAGTGTTGTTGTTGCAGACTCGGCCTGTTTTAGGGGCCTGAGGAAACAGGCGCTCTCCCCCCCTCAGGCCTTGTGGTTTGGGTGTTTCTGCAGCTTTTTCATTAGTACTCGAGAAAATCGAATCCTCAAAGAGGACAATAAAAGAGTCGGATGAAAAGAGAGAGTAAGAGAAAGGAAAAGAAAGAAAGGAAGAGAGAGAGTAAAAGAAAGGAAGAAAAAGAAAGAAAGAACTACAGAAGGAGAACGCTAAGTGGTTTGTCAGGCGTCTTTGCCTATAAAAGCAGAGGGAGCTTTTTTTTTTTTTTTTTTTTTTACTCCTTGATCCAATCCAGATTGTGGTCGAGGAAGCGAACGTTGTAGCGATCCCTGCCCTCATCCCTCCAGGCTGACGCACACGCTGCGAAGCAGGCGGGGGGAGCGAGGGATGAAAGGGTGAGGGGCAGGGGTGTTGCAGAAGGTCTACATTTTTAATTGTAATCTGCTCGAGCCTTTCAATCCGTGCTAAGCTTGCAGCAGGATCGGAGCTTTGACCGGGTATTACACCGCGCAGAGAGTGATATCCTCCACAGAGGGGAGGAGGGGCGGTACGTACTGTATCCAGAGATGGAGCTTGGTGTCTGGGCAGTAAGCAGCGTGTGGCAGCCTGGCAGGCACCACCACCCATCATATCACACTGCAAGAACTAAACAGTGCAAGGAGGAAACTAAACCACCCCAAAAAACAAATTGAATGAAACAATTGAAAATAAAGGAGGTGTGATGAACCGGAGGACAAGGCTCTCATTGGCGGGTGGATAGCTGGACAAGACCTCGGTGAGTCAGCATCGGAACAATAACAAGACCTCGCCTCACAAGCCTAAACTTCCCAGATGTCCTCACGGCCAGTTTGGCAGCTGCTCCGTCACCCCCCCCCCAAAAAAAATAATAAAATAGAGCCTGTTTTCATGCTTTTACATCTATGTGTATATATTCTAGGCTGTCCATAGAGAGATAGGGAGAGATAGGGAGAGATAGAGAGAGAGACAGACAGAGAGAGACAGAGACAAAGAGAGAGAGAGAGAGAGTGGCTGGGGGAGAGAGATGGAAGGGGGACAACGGAGAGGGTGGGCGCGAAAGAAAAAGAGCGAGAGGGAGGGAGAGATGAAAAGAAGGGAAAGTGATAGGGCTTCGAAGGAGATGAAATGGACAACATTTTCGAGAACAAAGTTATTTCAGAGAGGCATCACACAACAGCCTAAAGCTTGTGTGAGAAGCAATCTCTGCAGACAATTTAGGGGGGGGAGAGGGTAGTGTCACTGGTGGCAGAATGGATGCAGATTGTTTTCGTATTGCCACAGTGCAAATGTCGGTTATCTGATCAGCACATATTACTGGGTCAAGTCTTAGAACCGAAGGGAACTGAGGCTAGGCTAAATTGACCTGTATTTGGATGCTTAGAGGGCTAAAGTGGGGCAAAGGAGGCACTGGCACGGATAACTTGTCACAGGTTCCATTTGGACACATTTTGTAGCCTCCACTTTGCCGAAGTCTCCAGAGCGCTCTCTTCGGCATTGATGAGTGTAATGCACAGAAAGCTCCTCATTGAAGTAAACCGCCCTGCTAGCTTTTTCGCTACTTTACCCCAGAGAGGAACTGCTTTGCACGGGATTCTTCCGTGGAAAAAAAAAAAGAGTGAAAAACATGACTCATTGGTTTCTTTCTGCCCTATCTGCTTTTCTAAATGTTTATGTTGAAGGGGGGGGAGGGGAGGAGGAGGTGGGTGGTGCCTGGATCCTTTCTAAAGCCAGTCAGCTCCTCTGTGTTCCTGACGAACCCCGGTCACAGACACGGCCTCCCGGATGAAACGTTTCCCTCACAAAGGGGACGTAAATCCCCTTTCATGCGACTGCCGCCTGTGCCTGAGATCGAGAGCCGGCCCACGCAGGCCCGTTCAATGCACAACGCCGACCCGCAGCCATGCGGACCGACCGACCGTAGCAGACCGCGCTAACAGCCGGAACGCCGCGTCGCAACTCTCATCCGCGTAGGCCGGGGCCCAGGCAAGCCAGAGCACTTCACACAAATGTTCCTACGTCTCAAGGATGTTCTCTTGCGGATTTTGAGAGGCGACGTCTTCATTGGTCGTGTAAAGCGTCACGATTTCCCAATTAAACCGGACTGAACTTCCAGAAGAAGTCCTCAAGCTCCAAACTCCCCGGCAACACAACGTTCTCACGCCATCTTACATGCGTGTCCTGGCTAAACACGCTCTACACGCGTGTCACGGACAGCTGGCAGGGAATAACCCGAGGAGACAAGCTCCACCCAGCCCCACCTGGCGGAGGCGGGTGATCTTCCAGCGGGCAGCCATTGGGCGAACATGAGAGGGATCTGTCGAAGCCTGTTACACGTAGGCACGCGCTCCCAACATCAAACGCCCGCTCTCAGGGTCTCACTCGGCACGGGAGAGGGTCAAAGCTGGAGAGGAAGACAGCCGGGAGGTGCCCCAGCGGTTTGAAGAGATCCCTGTATTGTTTTGGAAGGGGTTTGTGTACTCGGGGACGTGGAAATCAAAAGGATATACCTCCGACCCTACCCTGTTGCTCCTGTGAGCCTTTGGCCAGCCCCTCTCAGGCATTGGGCAGATTCACTGACTGCACAAACAAGTCATGAATCACAATAACCACATTGCTCGAACAGTGCCCGCAGCACACAGCAGGGTCTTTGACAGTGTGTGTCCATTACTTTAGGGGGGGCAGGGGGGTGTGTGGTTTTCACCAACCCACGCCCACACAGTTCTCCGTGTGTCGAACACACAGGGCTCACTTATTTAAGAGCGCCTGTCCTCTCCCCCCCCCCCCCCCCACACCAAAAAAACAAAACAGGTCTAAGAAACTAGAGCTATGGAAGACCATAATTGAGTGAGTGAGAGAGAGACCTTTTTAGGTAGAACGCCCTCAAATGAGCACGCCGTGCATCTGGAGTGGAGGCGCGGGCACCCCGAGTCGAAGACGTCGCGTTTGGGCCCCCGTTGCCTGGAAACCCCTCCAGAGAGAGAGAGAGAGAGAGATTTACAAGCCGCTTCACCGCCGTAAACCCTAAGGGTTAGGCTGAGTACTTCCCGGTGCTTGGCCCGCATCGCCCCGCCACTCAAATCAGCCCGTTTGACGAGGGGGCATAAACGGCTTTTATTTGCGCGGAGACAACTTCACAGGGACGCCACGGCGCCGGGGGATGGCCGGAGGTGTTGTTGCCGCGGCCATCACCCCGGGGGGGGGGAGTCGGGGAGCCGTAGATCAAGGCTAGGACGGATCAGCAGGGGTGGGGGGGGGGGGGGGGGGGGGGGGATGGAGGGGGTTGTAAAAACCCAACGGGGCGCTTTCGCTGCGGGTTACGATGGGGCTGGGATCAGCAGGGTGGACCCGTGGCAACGGGGGGGGGTAGAGGGCCGAACAGACCTCCTGGGCTGGGAGACAGGAGAGGTCTCCAGCACAGGGGTGAAACAGCCTCTCCTCCCAGCGATCGGCGCCCCCTCTGATCTACAGATCAATTCCAAGATGGCCGCACGTTTTCCCCAACAACATTCTATCCTTCAGAAGTGCCGTTTGAATCAGAGATTCGCCTGGGGGGTGGGGGGCCGGGGCGGCGAGGGATCTGAAGGCGAGATATTTGAAACGCGGTGTAGCTTGAGAGGATGCGGGCTGAAATATCCCATCAAACGAAGCCACTAAAAGCACACATTTCGCATTTATAAATCCCCTTTTTTTGATGCCTGTGGGGACAGCCACACAGGGAGGAGATAACAGCTGCTCTGATGCCATGGAAGACAACGTGGGAGACCACTGCTGGATGATGTTCTCCCCTGTTAGAGCCCTCCCTGGGGGGGAGAGACGGGAAGGGAAAGAGACTGAAATCCCCCCAAGGCCAATGGCTGGTTGGTTAAATGTCTGATTCCACAAATTACACCCACCACTGGCCTAGGTAATGCGAGGCACAGATAAGATAAACCAACCGTGCGCTCACGAAGGAGGTTGGGATGTGGACACACACGTCCACGCTGACGTCCCTGGACTCCGGCTAAAACACACAGACAGCCCGACACACACACACACACACACCTACACTCATACGCAAACCTCGCGACACGTCGAGCCAATTCGACGGCGACTGGGTGGAAAGAGTAAGACCCGGAAGGGGAACAGCGGCAGAAATCTGATAACCACTTTGGCGGTGTTGATCATTAAAGTCGGGGGGGGGGGGGGGGTAGGAGACTCGGTCCCAACACAGTGGCTCGCCGCATCGATCCACAACAACAGCTCACTCAAGTGTGGCCGGGGCACAAACCCCCACCAGGCGAGGGCTTATCTTGCTGATGCACTGGGCTGTGTGTGTGTGCGTGTGTCGGGGCTTCACTGTGGGGCTCGACGTCCGGGCTGAGAAAGGTCTGCGATTAATAACTGGGTCTGTGTTGTGCGTACATCACAGAGGAGGGGGGGGGGGGGGGGGGGGGGGGTGACGGACCATGAACACGTTAGCATGCAGACACACACCGCCGGGCAATCAGGCAGCCCCGCACACGGCATTCCACACACACACACACACACGCAGCTTCAATCCGCCTGGGACTCTCTATTACTGTCGGCAGCGCCAATTTAAGCCTGCTCCTCGCTCAGGTTGATGAAGATGAAGAGGCTCCATTAGGAAGCAGACATTCATCTCCGCACCCGTACATGCATGCACACAAACACACACACACAGGCGCAAGAACACACACTCACCCGCCCGCCCCCCCCCCCGCCCCGAGAGCCAGTGCCCACCAGGCAGGCGCTTGCGGGACCCCCCCCCGGCCAGACTGACCTCCAACATCAGCAGGGCGTCGTCGGGCGTCCTGGCCTCCACCTCCCCCGTGAGGGGGTTGCGGAGGGTCTGGAGGAAGAGGGCCGCCTTGCGCTTCCTCTCCGCCTGCAGCTGCTTCTCCTTGGACTCCTTGGAGGCCTGGGCCAGCTTCTCCCTGGCCGCCGCCGCCAGACGGTCCTCCAGGCGCTGCTTGGCTGGGGAGGGGGGAGGGAGGGTGACAGGGAGGAGGGTGGGAGTGAGTGAGGGCGATTGACACAGAAACGGCCGTGTGTCAGAGCGCGGCAAGGGGTGAGAACAGGTGTTCCCCCCCCCCCCCCCGGGGGGGCTTCCCCTCGGTTGGAGGGGGGGGGGGGGGTGGTTCAGGAGGGTAGGTAGGGCGCGAGGTCACAGGCTCGGTGTAGGAGACGGAGAGTGTGTGAGAGAGAGTGGCTGAAAGTGTTGGGGGGCTGGGGAGGGAGCAGAGAGACAGAGAGAGAGAGAGATGGAGACAGAGAGAGAGAGAGAGAGAGAGAGAGAGAGAAGTACGTTGGTGAGAGATGTTTTTTGGAGGGAAAGATGAAGGGGGTGACAGAAGGAGAGAGGCGTTGAGCCCGGCGAGACCCAGAGGGAGGTGAAGCCCAGGAGAGGAGGAGACGGAGAGAGGGATGGCCAGAGGGAGGGGAAGACGGAGAGGGGGATGGCCAGAGGGAGGGGGAGACGGAGAGGGAGGGGGAGATGAGCGGAGGACGGAGGAGGAGGGGGATGAAGGGAGAGCTGAGGCAAAAGCAGAACAAAAGGCCCACATAAAAGAGGGGGGGGGGGGGGGGAAAGTGGCTTATGTGCATATCGACTGGATGTTTTACCATCCTGTTCGGGGAGTATTTCAGGGGGGGGTTGAAGAGGAGGAGTATTTACCAGACACTTCAGGGTTTGAGCCACCTCATGTTCACCCCCCCCCCACCCCACCCCACCCCACCCCCCCACAGTCTATTGGTTCCTTAGCAATTATTCGAATAGAACCGTCCGGGGGGAAAAAAAACGAGACACAAGACAGCAACAGGATATACACACACGAAGAAACCGATGGGAAAACGGAGACAGAGAAATAGATGTGTGTGTGTGAGTGTGTGTGTGGTAGGAACAGTGAGAACAGCCAAGGACAATGGTCGGATATGAAATGGTAATTTGGTGGTGCGCATCATTTGAATGGGCCGACGGCCCATTTGCGATCGCCACAGCCTGCTCATTCAAAGTGCACTCGTTGGGAGATGGAAAACAAGTCATTACGTTACACAACTGTGAGGGTTGGAACATAGCCCCCCCCCCGACTAAGAATAGCCTTCCTGCCAAACCGAATCATACAAGGCAGGGTGCGAGCACAACAGAACAACTATTGTCGGGGGGAGGGTCTGTAATAATGACAGTCTTTAACCTGCACTCAGTGACATGGTAGCTTCGGTCCTCTGTTAGACAATGAGAAAATAAATGGGTTTGGTTTTCCACCGTAAAACTTGTTTTCTTCAATCTAGACTGAAGACTTACGTATCTACCCTGATATGTCATCAATTCATAAATAAAAGCAACACAGGTATCGGGGCTTGTTGTATCCACCTGTTGCGCATTCGGAGAATAAGACAAATAGTCAAAAAGGCATATTACCACGAGCCTATCAAACAGCCCGCTCCCAAAAACCAGGAACGGTTTCCCGCATGGAAATAACTCCCTCAAAACGAGCCGGTCCACACGAGAGCCACCCTGACGCGCCTCGCTCCCCGCATCAGTAATCACAAGGAGCTGCCGTGTGCCATTCTCTCAGAGTCCATCAATACAGATTAGGTTTCCTCCTGTATGTGATCGATCTCCTGCCATCTAAGTGAGTTAGGCCTGTGACTGACAGCCTTGCTGCCACGCAAGAGATCCGTTCCACTGAGCCCTCTCTCTCTCCCTCTCGCTTTGGGCTCGGTCTGATCGTCAACGAGCCAATTACACAGGTGGTCCGCTTTGCTGGGCCCTCCGGGGGTTAGGGGAGAGCCTGCCTTATTGTCGGACCTCAGAACCCCAAATCACGCCATTCGGAGCATGTGGATTAAAGGGTCTGTGTGTGTGTGTGTGTGTGTAGCAGGAGGTGGGGCTGGGATTGTGTGTGTGTGGGATGCGTGCCTAGAATGCATGCAGAGGATAATGAACCGCCCCCAAGAGGGACACCAGCCTCTGCTCCTCCACTTCACTGCTGTGTGTGTGTGTGTGTGTGTGTGCGCACGCATACATCTTAATTAGGGCTCTAAGGGTGAAATACGACTTGGGCTTTTTACTGTATCGGTTAGGACTTCCTGGAAGCCCTCCCCCTCCTCCCCACCACCCCCCCCCCCCCCCCCCCTCCTGACTCATGATATAAATGTTTACTGTCGTTCACCCCTCCCCTGTCCTTCACCCTCCATACCGGCTCACAGGCTTCCCGCACGGACGGCTCTCCCTCTGTGTGTGTGTGTGTGTGTGTGATTGAGTGATGTCCTTCCTGTGTGTGTCCGCTCTCCTACCGGCGAGCGGCAGTGTTAAGGGACACGGAGACCGCCTCTTGATGGCAGGCGGGGGACATTGATGGCCGGGAGAGAGGGCAAACAGAGGGCGCAGAACACCCACACACACTTAGGTCTGTTTAAGTGCTGCCAATCACAGAGACGGACAGATATTTTTCGACTAAACGGACAGTTAATAAGGTCGACTGATTTGCGGGGGGGCAGACATACAAAAGGGGAGAAGGTTTTAGAGCGGTGATGGAGCCCCTACCTTGTTTGGCCTCGAGCTCCTCCTGAGTGAGGGCGGGCCTCTTCTCCTCGGGCGCGGGGGGCGGGGCCAGCTCCCTGAGAATGGCCTCGGCCCCGCCCATGATGGCCTCCAGCCCCGCCTCCTCCAGCACCTTGTCCGGGTCGTCGTCCGAGTCGTCGTCCAGCCGGACGCGGTTCTTCTCCAGCGGTAGCATGTCGTTCTCTTTGGCCTTGATGGCGAAACAGATCGGCGCGAAGGACGCTGGGTAGCGGGGATGGGGAGAGAGAGAGAGAGAGAGAGAGAGAGCTGATTCAGGGTCTGTCCACGAGGAGTATCAAAACGTCAGCCTCTCCCATTCACCATGAGCCACTGACCTTCCCCCGCAGACAGCATATCATTGATCTGAGGGTTAACTGTCATTACCTCAGACTCGAGGCATGAGTCTGAGCCAGCGAGCGTACTGGCCAGAGAGGGTACTTCATCAAATAGGTCATTTATTCTGTGACGGCTCTGAATGACGGTGTAGGCATCCATACACCACTCCCACACACTCCAACACACACACACTCCAACACACACACACACACTCCCACACACACACACACACACACCTCCCCGACCTGCTCCCCCCCCTCCCCCATGTCCCCCTCTCCCCCTTCCCGCCAAAACCCAACGACAGCGAGAACAATTAAGCGGTGGCGAATGAGAAAGCCGGCGGCCACCCCGGGCGGTTTCATTATCCGAGAGAGAGGGAGAGAGAGAGAGGGTGAGAGAGACAGAGAGAGAGACAGAGAGGGTGAGAGAGACAGAGAGAGAGACACAGAGAGAGAGAGACACAGAGAGAGAGAGACACAGAGAGAGAGAGACACAGAGAGAGAGAGACACAGAGAGAGAGAGGGAGAGGGAGAGAGAGCGCTTCTCTGGGTAATGTCAGCCATGACGGGCTGGGGTCTGTGTCCAGACCGGCCCTGTGCAGACCCTTCCAGAAGCCTTGTCGTCAGAGGGGCCCTTACCTTTAATTAGCTTGGCATCTTTCAGCGGTTTGTCGTCTGCCTCCTCCTCCTCCGGCCCCACGGTGTAGGAATTGGAGGCTCTCTATGACAGGGGTGGGGGGGGGGGGACAGAGAGAAATAGGGAAGGTGAGAGACAGGGAGATGGAGACAGAGGGAGGTGGAGAGAGGGAGGGAGATGGAGACAGAGAGAGGGAGGGAGGGAGAAGAGTGGGGAAGGGAGAGAGGGTGGGGGTGGAGAGAGAGAGGGAGGGAGGGAGACGGCAAGGGAAAAGAGAGAGAGACTTGGTTACACTTTCAAACGTCAGGAAAACCCATTTTCACAGTCACACCACAGATGGGCCGCACACATACACGCGCGCACGCACAAATGTCATGCTCTGTCCTATGGATCACAGTGTATATCCTTCAGCCCTGGCCACTGAAGGAGGGGTGTCATGTCTTCCCCCCCCTCCCCCTCCCCCCTCCCCCCCCCCCCCCCCCCCCCCCCCCCACAGCCCCTCGTCTGAAGTCTCCTCAGGTGCCTCAGAAGGGCCGTGCTTGTAAATGCCCATCAAACACTGATATACTGGAGAGAGCGAGAGGGCGAGAGAGCCCCACATGGGCCGGGAAAAGGAGACGGAGAGAGAGGGGAAGCTCTTCACAGCGTCCCCCCGCTCATTTCCTTAAGGATGACAGACTAGACACTGATAATAGGGCTCCGTATATGTATTACACTGTGATTGCCGGGCAACAGGTCAGGAGAGGTGAGCCGCAACACCTCCCCTCGTGATGGGTGTGAGTTTCCACCTGCCGACTTCCTCATCTGACAGACAATTGACTGGAGAGATGGAGGGAGAGAGAGAGAGAGAGAGAGAGAGAGAGAGAGAGAGAGAGAGAGGGGAGAGGGAGAAAAGGGAGGAGGAAAGATTTTTTGGTGTGTCGCTAATGGAGGTTTTTCAATATTTTACAGTTCTATTAAGAAAGTGTCGCGCGGCCCCTCCAGAACGGCCCTCAGTGGGATATTGGAGGTCAGGAGACCATTAGCCCCGCCAAGAATCAGTCTCCCTCCAGATGAGCCAGTATGATGGGGCGACAGAGAGCCAGATGAGATTCACGCCCGGCTTTCCATGCCACCCCCCCTCAGGAATGAAACATGAACGAGGGGCCAGAGAAAGAGAGATGCATGAATACGTGAAAGCACAAACGGAATGCTTGAATACACACTCCACATCTGTCGACAAAAGAGGAGGTCCAATTCCGAGCAGGATTTAAAAGGGGCTACGATAGAAAGGAGAACATTATTTGTACATAAACGAGAAGAAAAAAAAAATCACCATGCAATCATTCAGCGGTACGTGCCGGTCGACATGGCAACGCCAGTCCTTGGCAAATTCCTTTGACCCCGCGTCATGTACACACACGAGTTTCATTAGTTCTCATAACCCTCCCGTACGACTGGACTGTATGTCTTCATACAGCGTGAGCATTCTGTACATTCTATGCCTCTGGTCTGTTGATCGGCTGCATGCCATCACAGATCCTGCCACGGCAGACGTCTGCATCACACCCCAGATACCCAGCCACGCGGCGCCTTCCCCCGTCTCATCACGGCTCCCAAACGCACCCTGACACGCCGCCAATGAGGAGAGGCAACACCATGAGATAATTTCGCATCACACGCGAGTGGGCAGGCATGATATGATTAGAGTGTCTGCGTGTGTGTGGGGGGGTGTGTGTGTGTGTGGGGGTAGGATGTGTGTGTGTGTGTGTGTGTGGGGGGGGGTGTGTGTGTGTAGGGTGTGTGTGTGTGCGTGTATGTGTGTGTAGGGTGGGTGTGTGTGTGAGACAGACTCACTGGGTGGAAGAGTGGGTGGCTGACAGGGGAATGTACGAAGACGAAGGTCAGGAACAAACGTCGGACGGCTCTAATGGACACGTGGATGGTCGGCGTCAGGGGAGACCAACGTAAAGCCAGCCCCCACGCACCCGCACACCACCTCCACTAATAACGCACGGTCAGAGACGGTGTGGTCCGCGATATCACCATGAGGCCCTCAGCACTCATCGGGGGTGCTTGGTCGCGGTCGACTGCCTCCGCCGGTCCAGAGAGCCGAGGCCACTGGGAGGCACAGGCGGCCTTTATCAATCCACATCTGCAGGACATCTCCACCGCTCGTATCAGGGCCCTGAGCAGTGGAAATCCAGCGGCTGGCATAGTTAGATAACCAGAACAGCGCAGTGGCTTTACGGATACAAAGACTGCTCCTTGCCCTCCGTGGTAAGCTTCCGAGTGGAGGGAGGATTAAAAAAAAAACGGACAAAAATGATGATTCAGGCCACGCTAGTGAGAGAAAACCTCCAGAAATGCAATTCGGAATGTTCCAGGCCCTTTCTGACAATTCAGTTTCTCAACACAGAAAGGAAGGATTTGACAATGTACGAGAGGGTGAAACTCTCCCCAAAATAGGCCTCTGGCAAAGATGTTTGAGAAATAACTGCTGTAAGTGATAAGAGTTGAGGTTTGAACTCGGTTTTGTAGCGGCTCCATCTTCACCCTTGAGAGTTTGTTTTGATGTCAAGTTGGGAAGTTATGAGAGCATTCATGTTCACATCTGCAATTTGTTCGTATTAGTCTAATTTTTCAGAGAGATTGGGAGCTGCATCGGAGAAAGCAATCCAGAAAACATCTCAAACAATGTCAAACTGACTTTTAGCTGGGAACTGAGAAAATTAACATGAAACATTAAAATGGTGAGACAAAATACTTTTGGGGGAAGTTAATCTGTAACAAATAAACACAGGGGGGAGTTCATCGGGTATTCCTGCCGTGCGCTCGCTAACAATGCAAAATAAGATACATCAGCTTCCTGTTCCAGTTGAATTGACCCAAATCAAGTCGCCTAATCAGCGGTGCTACGCTACAGCACACCACTAATTACAAGGCAGGCTCGTTTCTCCACCCCCCATCTGACCCTGCCCTCACATGGCCCTGGTCTGGCCACAGTAGACTAGCCCTCACATGGCCCTGGTCTGGCCACAGTAGACTAGCCCTCACATGGCCCTGGTCTGGCCACAGTAGACTAGCCCTCACATGGCCCTGGTCTGGCCACAGTAGACTAGCCCTCACATGGCCCTGGTCTGGCCACAGTAGACTAGCCCTCACATGGCCCTGGTCTGGCCACAGTAGACTAGCCCTCACATGGCCCTGGTCTGGCCACAGTAGACTAGCCCTCACATGGCCCTGGTCTGGCACAGTAGACTAGCCCTCACAGTGCCCTGGTCTGGCCACAGTAGACTAGCCCTCACATGGCCCTGGTCTGGCCACAGTAGACTAGCCCTCACATGGCCCTGGTCTGGCCACAGTAGACTAGCCCTCACATGGCCCTGGTCTGGCCACAGTAGACTAGCCCTCACATGGCCCTGGTCTGGCCACAGTAGACTAGCCCTCACATGGCCTGGTCTGGCCACAGTAGACTCGCCCTCACATGGCCCTGATCTGGCCAACAGTAGACCTAGCCCTCGCCTGCCCTGGTCTGGCCACAGTAGACTAGCCCTCACCTGCCCTGGTCTGGCACAGTATACTAGCCCTCACATGGCCCTGGTCTGCACAGTAACTAGCCCTCACATGGCCCTGGTCTGGCCACAGTAGACTGCCCTCACATGGCCCTGGTCTGGCCACAGTAGACTAGCATCACATGGCCCTGGTCTGGCCACAGTAGACTAGCCCTCACATGGCCCTGGTCTGGCCACAGTAGACTAGCCCTCACATGGCCCTGGTCTGGCCACAGTAGACTAGCCCTCACATGGCCCTGGTCTGGCCACAGTAGACTAGCCCTCACATGGCCCTGGTCTGGCCACAGTAGACTAGCCCTCACATGGCCCTGGTCTGGCCACAGTAGACTAGCCCTCACATGGCCCTGGTCTGGCCACAGTAGACTAGCCCTCACCTAGCCCTGGTCTGGCCACAGTAGACTAGCCCTCACATGGCCCTGGTCTGGCCACAGTAGACTAGCCCTCACCTAGCCCTGGTCTGGCCACAGTAGACTAGCCCTCACATGGCCCTGGTCTGGGTAGACCTCAAAGAGCAAGGCAGCACTTTCCATGACCCTCACACAGAGATGACCCTCACACCCCCATGTCACCCATCTCGCCCAGCAGGCTCCGAGGAGCCTGAGGGGAGCCTGAGGGGAGCCTGGAGGAGCAGGAGGTGGGGCTACACCTCAGAGTGGGGGGGGGCACGGTGGGGAAATACGGTGGGAAAAAGCACGGACAAAACAGAAAGAGACTCCTCGAGAGAGAGATCGTGTCAGAGAGAGATTGTGTGTGTGTGAGAGAGAGAGAGAGATGAGAGAGAGATGATGGAGAGAGAGAGAGAGAGAGAGATCGTGTCAGAGAGAGATTGTGTGTGTGTGAGAGAGAGAGAGAGAGAGAGAGAGAGAGAGAGATCGTGTCAGAGAGAGATTGTGTGTGTGAGAGAGAGAGAGAGAGAGAGAGAGAGAGAGAGAGAGAAATAAGGGTTGGAGGGGTTCTGAATCACTTCTGTTCAAGAATGGAAGCCGTCGTCACACTCCATCAAAGGGGCACACCTACATTCACACGCACACACGTGCACACACACACTCGTGCACACACACGTACACACACACACCAGGAGCAGAGCAGTCCGCCGTGTGGCAAACCAAGCTTTAAAGTCAGACAGGCAGGTGGATGGATGGATGGAAAGGGGTGATGAATAGATCTTTGTCGTGGGAAAAAGGAGTGAGGAAAGAGGAGGGAGGCAGGTATGGGGTGAGTAGTCACAGCTCTCTCTCCAGAGCACTGGTATTGGGAACGAAAGGAAACTGACTTATATTGAGGAGGAGAAAGAAAAAGAAAGCGAGAAAAAGAATAAGAAAAAAAGGAGTTGTGAGGAAGTGGAAAACCGAGTACATACAATCGTCCCTACAGGAAGCCCTCTTGAAAAATGAAAAATAAAATCCAGTGTTTCCTTTGAACGAGACAAAGCAGACCTACGTGAAGAAGGGGGGCGATATTGATAGGCACCAGCTGCTTCCCCCAGTCCCTGTGGGAGCGAGCGGGCAGTGAGTGGGCAAGTGAGTGGGAAGGCGGACACTGCGGAGCGGCTGGCCCCTCCGGGCAAGAAGCTCCGTCGCCAGGCAAGCGTGGTCGTCCGCTGCCCCGGCGAGGAGACACCAAAGTCAGCCGTGCAAAGCAGGCGCAGCCGGGCGCCCCGACCGGAGAGGTGAGCCGCCGCTGGGAGGGGATCGAAGGCGCGCGCACGTGCTTTTGTATCCATCGGAGAGCTCAGAAAGCTCGGGGGAAAGACGGACGCAGCGTGGAGGCGCCCGGCTAGAAAGAACCGGAACTGCCCTCCAGCGGTGCACTGTGGGGGGGGAAAAAAAGTAATAAGCGCGTCTGCATTTCAGGGATTGTGTTCTGTGTGCGAGTTTGTGCAAGGCAGACACACCCAGACGAGCAATCTCAAGAGCGTCTTAGCCTCAGGTGGTCGGCTACTCGCGCAGCCGAGCTCGCGGCGAGAGCGCATCGCCAACCTCGCTAATTGACGGTGTGTGCCTGCGTGCCACGTCCACGAAGATGGGAGGCTCTTAAGAGGATTACGACTCGACAACGCGTCGACTCGCACGTCGATACCGCCGCTAAATGTCGCGTGACGGCATGTTGCGCAACATTCCCATTAAAAATGTATGTATTTCCCCCATAGCCTTTAGTGAAGCATATTCACTGCAGCAACCCATACTGATCAGAGAATCCACTCACATTAGTAGCCCCCTGAATCCAATTATTTAGAAAAAACAAGGAAAAAAAAGATATTTCCCATGCGTGGGAGAGAGAAAGAACCTCACACAGAAAACCTGTATTCCTCAGACTGATTGTGAGATGAATAGGCTACCAGAAGTCTTTTTTTTCTTCTTCTTTTCTTTAATTCTTAATGCACACCTAACACCAGTCTATTGGGGAGAATGGAGCAGCCATACTCTGGGCTAACTAACCAAGAAACATTTACCAAGGTAACAGGAGCACGATAATATGTAGCGTCGCTCGAGAAAATGGGGAGTTGAGCTGGGAATTCAGTACGCAGACACCTAAGAAGAACAGCATACCATTATCTACCCTTTATTGTTATTATCAAGGAGGCGGGGGGGGGGGGGGGGGGGGGGAGATATTAAACTTCATTTTACCTTTGTTGTCATCTAAAAGCACCGAGTCACAATTGCGAGCGGTAGCTCCACCGCCTAAGAAGGTCCCCACGCTTTCAATTAAACGGTAACAACATTTACTTAATGAGCCACTCAAATCTTGTTCGTGCTTTAATACAATTTATTTCTTCCCCTTTTCATAAATAATAAAAGAGATTCCTCCCTGTTTGCCAGTCTATGTATCCTAGTGGATACGGACCCGTTTGAATAGGAGCCAATTACGGGCCGGCTCCTCACTCTACTAAGGGCCTGAAAGCCCGTGGACGCTTTTCATTAGGTCTGACGGGAGCGGACATAATTCCAGCATAACACAGAGATAGCTGCCAAACCACCAGGCTGAAGCCATCACCGCCATCAGTGCCTGAAGAAGTAATTTTCTTTCCACAGGGAAACGGAGCGCAAACACACACACACACACACACACACACACACACACACACACACACACACACACACACACACACACACACACACACACACACACACACACACACACACACACACACACACACACACACACACACACACACACACACACACACACACACACACACACACACACACACACACACACACACACACACACACACACACACACACACACACACACACACACACACACACACAGACAGACAGACAGACAGACAGACAGACAGACAGACAGAGAAAGAAACAATATTGGTGATTTATGGTGAAGGAGAGATATGGCAGCAGCTGGCGTGATTACACCTAGCTCAACAACGGAGAGAAATATATAGGAAACACAACAGACATACCCGGCTACAATCACCCCTGCATAACTCGGCAGGAAATGACATCACCGGCAGCAGCCGGATCGGCCTCCATCCCGCGCCTTCGCTCTCATCCCCCGTAACGCCCGCAGTCTGAACCACCAAAACCAAAGAGGGCCCAAACCGAGCCCAAACCTTTTAGCTGCTGCCTACTTTGATTGATTCGACAGAACCCCTATCTGCTTTGTCCCCCACCCCACCCGTAACTGCAAAAGCCCCAGATAGTAATAAGGGTACTGAAAGAGGCAATCCTATATTATAAGCCGAGCTCAGGGTTGATGGATCAGCTCGGCGTTTGGGAGGGCCTGTAGGGGCCGACAGCCTCCTTTTGTTACAGGGCCCAAGTTCTATAGACACACATCTCTGTGCTGAGGGGAAGGCTAATGGATTTGATTTGTCAGATGACAAATTGCCCTCATAGACGCTGGAACACAAAATGGAAGCGCGTTTGATCCCTGGTCCTGGTCGGGGGCCTATGGTGAAAGCTCCAGACAAACACCAGACCCTCGACGTTAGGTATCAACGTGGTTTACGGCCTGTTCAGTCTGGGTCACGCTAATAAGCTGGCTCCAGATGGCAGTTCTCTTCTTTTTTTTTTTTTTTTTCTTTTCTTCAGCCACACCCAAGAAAAGTGTAACACAATCGCGGTATGATTGTTGCTGACTGAAACGTGCGCTCTTCTGTGAAAACGCCAAGCTCAAAGAGAAACTCCGAATAACAAGAATTGATTGGCCTGTTGAAGTTTGCTGGAATGTCAAACGTTAAGTTTTAGACCAACACCTGCCACAAGAGGAGGGAGCGGGCTGGGAAAGTGGCAGAACGGTTTAACGAGGAATATTACTCTTGACACCGCGTTCACGGTTACGCTCCTGACATCATAACATCATTTCATGCATAAGACTAATTTCACACACTGGGGAGTTGAGAGTGGAAATCTAATGAAAGAACACGGCTTTTATCTCCCAGCGAAACAAACGTGTGTGTGCTCCAGTGTGGCTAAGTCCACGGGACAACAGATCAGCGTCCAGATTATTCTCTTGTCCTTTCCCTGAACCCCACTCTCCCTTTCCAATCCACTATTCATCCACTCCGACCACATCGGAACCAGGGGGAGTCCTAATGCCCCTCCGGGCCGTTTGCGTTCAGTAGGATCATCAGATCCTATCCTGAATCAGGCTGTGGTTGTAAAAACCCAACGTCTGCCCTTTTTTGAAGGAGACTCTGGGCGCTAGACATCCTAATTTAGCAGAGTTGCACGATCCGATTCAGTGGCTCTGGAATGACTACGTCTATGGAATTGCGAAGGTGATTCCACTATAGGTGCGATGGCCGCGGGAAGAAGCGAGGAGGAGATGGTCGCGGGGGGGGGGGGGTTAGGCGGAAGCGACTCCATCGGAAGCGATAATGTCTGTGATCCGAGGGGGTCGATTAAACATGGACGGAGCTAGCTGGATTAGGTGCTTCTGTCTCTGACCAACCAGATTGCAGCGTGACGGCGTCCCTCTGTTGCCACGGTAGCTAATTGGGCAGGATCTCTCATGTCAGAGGAGAGACACAGTTTGAATGGGTTAACAGGAAGTTCGGCTGAGGCGGCACATAGGACGCCGGCAGGCTAGGACGCCGGTCATGTGACCCAGCTGGCCTGGCGTCATTGGTCACGGGAGGGAAGGAAACAACACACAACAGTTAGTGTGGGCTCATTCTGAGACCAAGTCTAGAAATCCCCTTCCTCTATATTTCTCCGGCAGGGACTCTATATATCACAATATTGTACCTCAGTAACAGGTGTTATTCCTCTCCCTTGAATAGCTGTGAGCTCTCCAAGTGGAAAAAGAGAGAGAAAAGAGAGATACAAAGTGAGAAAGAGAGAGAGTGTCAGAGAAAGAGAGACATTTTTCCGATTTGGTGCTAATCATTCCATCACTTAACTAGGCACAGGCTAAGGATGGTGGAGACACCTGACCGGCTGGTGTAGAGGGACGAAACGCCCCCTCCTGCCAGATGGAGGGAGAGGGGGAAAAAGAAGGGAGGATGAAAGAGGGGATGAAAAGGAGAGGCATTTAGAATGCCACCAGCTTTAGAAAAGAGGAAGGGTTTCGGAAGCGGCAATGTGATTACTGCAGTCTCTGAAAGAAGGATTCGATTTGAAATGATCCACCCGAGACCCACATTCCATCTCTGAAAAGAGGCTGGCCTCATCTCACCTAGCAACCAGTCCCTCCATCCCACGTAAAGAAAACCGACTAAGCCATGACAAAACAACTTAAATCCATCTTATTACACCAAAGAAGACCATAAAACAGACACCCACACAGAAACGGTACTCCGGTACCAAGTCGGTACTCCCCCCAAAACACGGTACGATACCAACATTTCTGAAGTAACGGTCGTACCCATACGGAGAGGGGAACTTTCAAACGCTGACAAGCACTGTGTCAAAAAATACAATCCACGAAAGGTTGTCGTACAAGACAAGTGGATGAGCCCCGTATGGAAATACTTTAGGTGTGAGGCGGATGACAATGACAACATCTCCCGAAGCCAATTTGCAAACGGTTTGCAGCATTCTGCAAATGCAACACCTAACACTGAAGCATACAAAAGGATGGCACAACAGGCGTAACTGATTTTTTACAGAGGCTTTTAGATTACATTGTTTCCCGAAATTTGGGGTTTGGGATGTATACAAGTTCTGTTGAATCCACTTTTTCAAATTCTTACAAATGATCTTACAGTTTAGTCATTTAGCAGACGCTCTTATCCAGAGCGACTTACAGTAAGTACAGGGACATTCCCCCCCGAGGCAAGTAGGGTGAAGTGCCTTGCCCAAGGACACAACGTCATTGCACGGCCGGGGAATCGAACCAGCAACCTTCTGATTACTATCCCGATTCCCTAACCGCTCAGCCACCTGACTCCCTACATCTTCCAAGTCAAGATTTTATATTTTTTAGCTCTACAAATGATCTCTTAAGTCATGTGCTGAGTTTGCTTAATGTCTACACTTAGTCCACACAAATATGTTGCCTTAAGGCCTACATGCATTGTGATTGTTAATGTTGTGTCGTTGTCGTAAGTACAACCTCAGATATCGTAGGTGATTGTTACTGTCAACAAATGAGAGTTGTTCAGTAAGCCTATTTGAGTTTTTCTGCTTCGGTATCGAAAATGGTATCGAGTACCGTGAAATTTCACTGGTATTGAAATGGTGTTACCGTGACAACCCTAATCCACACACACACAGACGCGTAATTACCACTATCACAATAACAACACAGAAGGGATTAATTTCCTATTAGACAGAATATATCCTATAGTTCCGTTCTGGCATGAGTGTTGTTTTAATTGAGATCCCATTTCTAATTAAAGAACCTGAAGCTCAAATCCATCTTGCGCTGCCAATGGGCCCTGGTTCTCTAAACGTATTTCAACTAGGTGATGTATAGACAATTTATATCCGACAAACGACGTCTGTGAAAGCTGTTCAACACACAAAAGGGAGGGGAAAGAAACCAGTGTTCATACTGCCATTCTTCCATTCCGTTGGTTCATTTCTTTGATGTCCCGCCATTAGCTCAAGCTGCAACGTGCGGGGGACACAGATAAACCACTTGAAGCGGTTGTGAGCAAATGGATTTCTAAACGTTTGTCCTTCCATTTGCGCTCACCCTTGATATCGTTGTTTTTCTAATATCCGGCGTCAAAGCGCCACCCTCCTACATAGAACCATTAGGAAAACACCAGCGGACTGTACATCCGTTAGCTAACGACCAAAAAGAACTGAACGGGAATCTTCAGTGAGGGGTCCAGAGAGACACGCTAGTCGCTGACAGCCCACGCCGCAGACTAAAATGAGACAAACCTTCCCGAGTGAAAGTCAAGGTGGATGTGCCCTGCAAAAATAGCCGAATGTGAAATCGCATGCTAACGTTTGGAAATCTTGTTAGTGTCCTGGGCTGATGGGATAAGCCTGTGCGATGAGGGTAAGGCCTAATGGATTTGTAAGAAGACACAAAAAAAAGCTGGCTGGCGAAGGAGGTTGACCTTCCCTGGAGAGCAGGGGAGGGGGGGGGGGGGCATGGGAAGGGCATCTGGCTCACCTGCCATCCACTGTGTTCTGCTGGGTGTGTGAGGGGGGGGGGGGGGGGGACATCTAGCGGGGACTTGTTCCAAGACACGACGAAAGACAAGGAAAAAGAAGTGTGGCGTCCACACTAAATGCTTTAACTCAGCCTTGGGTTCATTCACACATGTGGCTTTGTTACACTTAAAACCCAAGGCCCTTATTCCAAGTAGGAAGGAGGAGGAGGGATAATGAAGTAGAGAGAGAGAGAGTGAAACAAACAGGAAATGCAAGAGACAGAATTAGTGTGTTATGACAGAGAGCGAGAGAGAGCAAGAGAGAGAGATAGAGAGGGAGAGAAGGAGAGAGGGAGAGAGAGACTGGAGGCTGAACAGGCAGCTCAACAGGTGGGATGGAGACAGCGATCTGTCTCAGACCAGCGAGCGGCCTTGACGAACACCACCAGATGCAGTTGGGGTGCACTCAAAACAAACCCCTGAACAGCCCTGAAGGGCTGTGTTAAGGAGAAAGCCAAATAGGAGGGGGGGGGGGGGGGGTTGAAGATGACTGTTCAAGACTGACTGCGTTGCGCCAGTAAGCCCTGGGCACGCTCTATTAGTGAAGGCTTTTGATCTGTGGACAGTAGGACAGTCTTATAACTGTCTGATCTTGGGTATAAAAGCCCTCATGATGCCGTGGCGCAGCTTTGAAAGAGCTACCTTCTGAACACATGGATGAATAAAAAGAAAAAGGGCAGCGCTATGCCAAGAACGATGAGCCCAACCCCCGGGGGGGGGGGGGGGGGGGGGAGCAAACCCAACAGGGAGGGAAGGACGACCCCCCCCCCCCCCACACACACACAAGCGGATGTGCGCACACGCACGGCCTATAGCAGCGTGGTCAGAGATGCCGTGATTGCCCGACGTTAATCGTGAAACACAGTGGTTCTCACTCAATCGGCCGTTTAATTTCGCTACAGTGCTTGCGTTCATTCATAATACCTCTGTCCGGCTGTTTCCCTCCTTCTGCATGAAGTAATGCTTCTTGAACTCGTAATAGGTGTTGTACTGGTTCCAGGACTGCAGGAAGTCGAACCTGTAGAGTGCACAGACGCATACATCAAGCTAACAGGCAGATTCAAGTGAGCAGGCTGCCTGGGGTGTGGACCGAGCCTGAAGGCCCTGGTTGGTGCCTGGGGTGTGAACCCAGGCTGAAGGCCCTGGTTGGTGCCTGGGGTGTGGACCCAGGCTGAAGGCCCTGGTTGGTGCCTGGGGTGTGGGACCAAGGCTGAAGGCCCTGGATGGTGCCTGGGGTGTGGGACCAAGGCTGAAGGCCCTGGATGGTGAGTGGTCATCCCGGGCTCACCGAGGGTCGTTCTTGGCGCGGACGCTGGTTTCAAACTTGTCGCCGTTCCTGGCCACGTACTCCGCCAGCTTGTCGATGACGGGCTGGATGTCAGGGGGCGGAGGGATGATGGCTGCGGATGGGGTTGGGGCCGGGGTTGGGGTTGGAGCAGACAGTGGGACTGGGGCCTGGGGCTTGGAGCTGCCCCAGAAGAGAGGGAGAAGGAAGACATGTGGTGAGGGAAGGAATGAAAGAAGGGAGTGAGATGCTGAACAATGCATTCCAGCATAATACTGTATACACATGCATTTTTCTTATCGTTATTCTCTTTTTATGGTACTTTTTCTCTTTTTGTATTCTTATGCCTACAAGGTGTCTGTTGCCTCGCCCCAAGAATTTCGTTGTCCAGAATGTCCGGTCTAATGATGTGCGTATGACAAACAAATCTCTCTTTGCCTCTTTTGACAAACAGGTTTCTGATACACCAAAGTTCAACCGCAGGTGTGTCCACCGACCTGATCTCTGCTACGACAGGGGGCGTGGTGACTGGGGACACGCTGGGGAGGGGCTGCGACCGGAGCTGCTGTGATGATTGGCTCAGGAGGCGGAGGGGGCGTGGTCCCGGGAGGAGGCGGGGCTCCGGTGGAGGAGGCCTGTCCCATCATGCCCGAGGGTAGGGAGCTGTAGTAGGCGTTGGCGTCGATGCCCGGGGGAGGCGGGGCTAAGCAGTAACTCCCGTCGGGAAGCATACAATACCCATAATACATTGCGGCTACGTTGGCTGCAAAGATAAAAGGGGAGGGGAGCGTCAATAGACATTTCACAACAACACTTCAGGCGTACATCTGAACAAATGCTCATACATAACTTGCGTGTGTTCTCCATCAGCTAGCAGATATGTGTGTTTGTATAGCATGTGACAGCTTTGGGTATTCTGCCTGCCTCTGTGTGGGAGGGATGTGGCGGATGTAGATTCAGGTCTGCCTTCATCACTAATGAGATCTTGGCCCCAGCATAGGCAGAGGCAACGATTAAAGCCAATGCGACGTTGACAGAAATTCAAAATAAAAATAATCTTACGTCTGGATCAATGTCCACTTAATTAAATTTACTGTGAGGGCGGAAGAGGAAAAGGGGGACAAAGGAATTTTTATGATTCTTTTCTTCACGTCCCAAGTAATTAGGATCAACCGGTATTCACATTGAAATGGTAATGCTTTAAAGGAGGATTTTGAAAGCATTAGAGCACCAACACAATAAGGAAATACACAGGGACAAACACGACCAGCGTACAAAACACGTTTATAAAACCGGATACGAACACAAGTGCCTTGGTAGGTCCTTCTACGCCACAGAGCGAGTCACCGGACGCTTTTCGAAAACGCCTCGCTCGAACGCAACTGCATGCGAACCGCGAGCGTCGGCTCTAAGAGGTGAGAAAGGAGGGACGCCTTAAAACAAACGTTTGAGGCGTGGCAACGCGTCGTCGATGGGCGCACGCCGGGCTTCGCTTGGGCGTCTCGGGAGGTGGCAGGGCGTGCGCTTCCACGAGGCGCCCTGCCGGGGACGCTGGGTACACATCAGCGGCGGGAACGGAGGGAGAACAGCTGGGGAAGGGATCATGGGCCGGAGCGTACGTACGTGATGCGGCTCCATCGAGTTCGGACCCCATCCCTTTTACATTTAGTCATTTAGTAGACGCTCTTATCCAGAGCGACTTACAGTAAGTACAGGGACATTCCCCCTGAGGCAAGTAGGGTGAAGTGCCTTGCCCAAGGACACAACGTCACTTTGGCACGGCCAGGAATCAAACCAGCGACCTTCTGATTACTAGCCTGATTCTCTAACCGCTCAGCCACCTGACTCCCTTCATCCTTTTAGCACGCCGTGTTGTCGATTGCATCGCAAATGGACATGCACGTGTCTGTGTGCGCGTGGACATGTATGTGTGACGTGTAAATCCATATCTGTAAACAAAAGTGGGCATTCTTGTGCCGTGCACTCCCGTGGGACTGTCGAGGAGTCCGGTAGGAAATGGCTGCCGGCAAATTCATATGTTTATCACGGAGGGGGAGTCTTCGCTTTCGTTTCATACATCTGGCATCCACTCAAGGGAGTAAAAAAAGACTCGACGTGCGTGAGCTCGCACTTGTGACAATGCGCCCCGGCGTCTGTATGTATGTGGGTGTGCGTGAGTCTGTGTCGCAGCCTGCTGATCAATGATCTGTGCCTTCGACGGCGAAGCGTGCCGAATCAAGATAGGACAGCGGTATCGAGGGGGGGGGGAAGCGAAGTCTGGCCTCGTCAGTCAAATGAGAGCGAGGACACTCAGGTGCGATATTAACACATTAGTCACCGGACTGACCGGCATGTCATGACACTTTCCAATCTCCACGCCGGCTGGAAGTGGCATCCTGCAGCGAGAGCCATCGTTTGTGCACTTGATACTCATTTGTACCCTGTTCCGTTTCCCTGGGCACTAAACAAAGAGATTAGGATTCAGCGACGGATGCTTATCCGCTCGATCGTGCCCCCGCTCGGATGAGACTGAGTCTGAGATGTGGAGAGGAGGAGCGGAGGGGGAGAGAACGAGAGCGAAAGAGGGGATGAAGGAGAGAGAACCCTGGGACAGAAGAAATGGTGCTCAACATGAATTGTCGGGTGTTGACTGGAGTGAGAGGAACATGCTCAGGGGGGGGGTTCGATCGCCACACTACGCCACGCACAACCAAATATCAAGGAGCGATGAAAACACCAGGCGCTGTGGGTGCCCCGACAAAGTTACGAGCGAACGTGTTTGTGTGGAACTCTGTGCACTACACGCAGGGTCGCTGCTGTTCCTTGGGCTCTCCAGATGATGATGATGATGATTGTTATGCTCGTGGGCAGCCCTTCGGCGCGCCTCTGTGAACACAAACAGCTTGCGGCGCCGTGGCACAGGGTTCAAGAAGCTACAGCAACCAATCGATACCCATCAGGACTGCGAGTGTCAAGGGAAGCGGTTAGCACACCTTGCAATCCAATACCGAGCCGGCTGTTAGAAGAACTTTTAACTCCACCCTTGTACAGTAAAACTAGGACACTCCAGGAAAACTTCCTGAGGCAAAGGGTTGATCTGAAAGGAGAAATTGGGTCCCTCTGGATAAGGAACGGCCAACATTACAAATGCAGGAAAAATGTCCGGAAGAAACAGACAAACTAGCGTTGCTCCGCTAGGGACTGACTCATTTGGTAGATGCAGCATTTCCTTCGACAACGAAGCACAGTTCAGAGGTCGGACTCTGCAGCTGCCTCTGCAGAAGCAAGTAAATCGCATTAATGGAGATATCAGTATTCACGGACCAGCGGAGTCCAATGAGCCTGTGCGAGGGAACGTGGGTTGGGTACCGCAGCGTCGAGGGTGGCAGAAACGGAGGGCTGGGACTCGGAGAAGCGGGGGAGGCCGCCTGAGAGTCGTCGTGGAGGGATGTCCGCAGGTCTGAGGGCTCCGTACCGAGGGGGCGGGGAGGACGACTCGTCTGGGGCTGAACTCTGGGTGCCACCAAACATCCGGCCTGCAGATGGCCGACTCCACTTCCACCCCTGGAGTTCAGACCACAGCCGGAATTCGACATTTCTGAATATTCATGCCAAACACCCGCTTTGAGTGGCACCAACCGGATAGGGAGCTTGCAGACCGGGGGGGGGGGGGGGGGGGGGGGGATTTTCGCGGCACGATTACGAAATGCCTCCCTAGGCTTACGGAATAGGGAAAAGCTGTCATAACGGCGATGATGCGAATGCGATGCGCCTCAGTTTGAGTGGCAGCATGCAGATCAATACCACGGAAAGGAAGGACTAAGAGACCAATTAGACGACACCAGCACAACCCCCCCGAGGGGGAAAGACAAATACCAAAGTGATGAAAAGACCTAAAACGGCGAGCAAGCCTGCCGTACGCCTGTGGACTGCTCTGAACAGCCCACACTCTTAAAAGCATACCGAAGCATCCTCCCTCAAGTCATTCACATTCGATATGAGGGCTCATGGAACGATAGAGGAGGATCACGTTGAGCGGTGTGCTCCTCCAGAGCCTCTGATGTGAAGCAGGTCTGGGGTTTTCTCCTCACTGCCTCTCACAGGGAACGGCTACGACGAGCAACGAGCATCGAAAAGACTCATCTTCAAGGGCTGCATCTCCACCGAATATGATGATCATGTCGACTTAAGCCGGGAACATTACAGATCTGTTGTCTGCGTCTGGTGGCGGCGGTGGTGGTGGGGGGGGGGAGGATGACGGGAGCGAGAGGGTAGGACGAGGGGCGTTCTCCTCCTAACCTCGGGAACGGAACGTGGTGGAGCTCTTCCTGCGTGGATGATGAAGACCACTCGAGCGAGCGCAGCATGAACCGTCTCTCTAAGATAAAGATTTGAGTGACTTTTTTTTGGGGGGGGGGGGGGGGGGGGGGATTTATTCTCGATTCTTCTGTAGACAAAAAGGGAGTCAAGACGAGCGAGCGTCTCTGTGGGGGGCCAGCCTGTCAAACCCCAGCTTGGAGCGAACATGAGAGACTTACACAGCAAGAAACTGATATGCTGATTGCGCAATCTGCGGTTCTACTGCTAGTTCGGCTTGCTAGGGCGGTGCAGGCCTCCTACGAGTTCAACAGCACTTTTTTTTGAGTGTGTCGCTTAGGCTAAAGTAGCCTATGAGGAGTAAAGTAACCTCTGCATGCAACTGAGCCAAGCCAGAGAAATATTGTGTGGGTTTGAGTGAGAGAGAGAGAGAGAGAGAGAGAGAGAGAGAGAGAGAGAGAGAGAGAGAGAGAGAGAGAGAGAGAGATTGCGTGAGTGTAGAAAGGAACCGGAGACTACTAGTAGAAGCAGCAAACCGATCTGTATCTCTGCCAACCAGCAGCGTTGGACTCTCTCCACCAGTGCTCCAAGCAAAACCAACATCAACACCACAGTCAATGAACAAGGAGGCAGGAGAATGCTGCTTCCACGAACATGTTCAAGACTGAGACCGGGTAAAAAACCCTCATTAAAACTGTCAAAACAAACAAGCACTCAATAAAACATTGGAAGAATCCACTGTAAACTGGTATTGACCAGTGTTTTAGTATCGAAATTAGCTCAGAAGTTCATGCTGAGTGATTCTTCCCTGCGGGGGACGGGGGTTTGTGTTCGGTTCCAGTCTAAACAGCTAAGGGGTTCAGTGGCCAATTCCTGACAAGAAGCTCTCCTATCTGAGAAGCTAAGAAGAAACAAATGGAGTGGAAGTCAACGGAAATTAACAGAAACTCATGTGGTCCACCCCCCTCAGGTACTAGATTTCACACTTTTTCTGTACAAAATAAAAATAAAATATATATATATTAAAGAAAGAAGAGAGTACTCACAGTCAGCAGCGTATTCTGCTGGTGTCGTGGTCACAGCTGGCTCTGCCACTTCCTCCAGACGGGTTACCAAGGCAGCCGCAGCAGCGGCGGCGGCTCCATTCCGTTCCTGCCGGGTTTTCCTCACCAGCGCTGCCAGGGGATGGTCGGGGTCCATGACTTGTAGAGGCTGCGGCACAAAATGACCCACCAAGAAGGGAGTCAGGTGGCTGAGCGGTTAGAGAATCGGGCTAGTAATCAGAAGGTCGCCGGTTCGATTCCCGGCCGTGTCCAATGACGTTGTGTCCTTGGGCAAGGCACTTCACCCTACTTGCCTCGGGGTAATGTACCTGTAATTACTGTAAGTCGCTCTGGATAAGAGTGTCTGCTAAATGACTAAATGTAAATGTAAGAAAAGGTTTTCAACAGAAGAACCGTGAGAGACCCTTATTTCAGGGTTTGATTGATTATTGAGGATTACAAACACTGAAAGGTCTCAAATAGAGTGTGGCGGTTGCTTGTCTTTCGACTCAGTCATATGGATGGAAAATCTTGTGAAATCCTGTGAAATCTACGAAAATCAAATAGTTCTTCTGGCAAAGTTATCCAAACCTTTTCAAAGACACAACTTCAAAGTTCTGAAAGAAAGATGTAGCTCTTGATATTCAGGTTTGAAGTAAAACGAAGCCTTTTTATTTTTTTATTTAGAGAGAAAATCAGATAATATATTTAAAAGCCTTTTATCTCACCATTTACCCTGCGTAACTCACTCAGAATGACAACAAGCAGCACTCATTAAAATCCAGAATTTTAAATCAAGATATGGGAAAAGACCTGATAGTAATTTGTCCTTAGCCACAACTAAAAGGAGGGGAAAAACAACAATTAAAAGTCCTTTGAAGTCAGGCCCAATTACGCCTGTGAATTTTGCAATGTAATACTAATGCTCTTCCAATTCAGAAATGTACGAGTCCTTAACATAAAAAACTCAGATCCATCTCAATTAGCTGGTGGTTAAACCACATAAATGATGCAGTACAAGCTTTAATTAAGAAATGACAGGGTCGACTTGGAACATGCAAATGTTCTACGGATGACAGCTAGGATCATGGTCCCGAGGCTGAGATGGTCTGACAAGTGTGTCTCAAGCCATTCCTTTAACCTAAGAGAATTAGCGCTAAAAGAACAGGTGAATTTACTTGACAGGAGAGAACACTAACCTACAGTACATGTCCTCATTTATCTAATGGTGAGAGTCCAGACGTGTCCAATGAGAGGCTATGAAGATGGATGAAAACAAAATGGATCTTTTGGTGGCGAACGACACGGTAATGACCTCTGTCCATTTTGTTTCTTGCTCGTTAATTGCGAATGGGGCCAGCACACGTCATGAATCCTTGGTGTCATCTGGGGTTGGTGTGAGTGTTACAGTTGAACTGGCTTTGTGTGTGTGTGTGTGTGTGGGGGGGGGGGGGGGTTAGGCTATGCCTTTACCTTCATCAGCTCCTCCAGACGAGAGCTCTTCTTCGGAGCGAACAGGCTCGGGTGGAGGTAGTTCCCGTCGCCGTCGTCGTCTGAATCGGACTGGGATTCTAGAGAGGACCCGAGAGGGGAGACACAGGGAGCTCTGTGAATGTTTGAAGAAACCTCCTTTAAAACACCCAAATTCTGTCATCACGTTGCATTATTCAAAACGCAGGACAGAATAACATCGAGGCATTTACATACTGCATGGTGTTTATGCTCCGGCATGAAGCATGACACGGTCCCTACACATCAAATGTGTACATAGATGAGTAGATGGTAGTTTTCAGTGTTTATTTATTCATTTGTAACAAGTGCATGTTCTCACTTCAACATAAATAATTATAATCAGATGTGAGCTAACATTCTTATAAACATCATAAATAATCCTAAATACACATATAAAGCCATTTATGAATAATATATAATATATAAATCCTGTGTGATTGTGTATTATTAAGTCCAGTGCAGTGACTATTGTAGTAGTCACAACAAGTGATGTATTCTGGAAGTTGGAAGAGCCCACTTACTACTGTGTGTGTGTACCTGTCTGTCTGTGTGTGTGTGTGTGTGTGTGTGTGTGTGTGTGTACCTGTCTGTCTGTGTGTGTGTGTACCTGTCTGTCTGTGTGTACCTGTCTGTCTGTGTGTGTGTACCTGTCTGTGTGTGTGTGTGTACCTGTCTGTCTGTGTGTGTGTACCTGTCTGTGTGGGTGTGTGTGTACCTGTCTGTGTGGGTGTGTGCGTGTGTGTGTGCGTGTGTACCTGTCTGTCTGTGTGTGTGTGTGTGTACCTGTCTGTGTGGGTGTATGCGTGTGTGTGTGCGTGTGTACCTGTCTGTTTGTCTGTCTGTGTGTGTGTGTGCGTGTGTACCCGTCTGTGTGTGTGTGTGCCCCCTACCCTGAGACTGGTCCTGCTTGCTGTCAGAGGGTCGGACGTAGCGGCCGTCCTTCATGGCGCGGAGGATGTGCCTGTAGTAAGGGTTCAGGTAGTGGTCGAACCGCAGGAAGTCAAACTGGGAGTTCCCGGATTGCTTGGCTTTCAGGACGATCTCAAACTGCGCCCCCTGCTGGCACACGAAGTTGGCAGTCCGCTCGATGATGGCGTGGGTCTTGGTGGTCGCCGGCTGTAGAAAAGGCGGGACAGAAAAGAAGCCTTTCAACCACGTGGTCGCAACGGAAGTGTCACTCACACGGGTGACGGAAAGGATGGTTTGACTGCCGGAGTCGCGATGGTCCCAAATCGCGTTTTGAAAAGTTAGCACTGTTCGACCGTGACAAAAACGGGACGAATCACTTTAATTCAACGCACGAGAGTTGACGAGTTTCTCATCTCGCTCGTTCTCCCAAACCTCCATGAAACGCATCCAAAACGGAAAATCGGTGGGACCGGACGGGATACATTATTCAATATTGCTCCGACGTTGTACTCTCAATGATTAATCCTCCTAGTTCTCCTTCTTCTAGCCAGAGAGCACGGTGGCAAATAAGAGCAACAATCTTGGAAATAACACACATTTCTCATCAAGATGAAAATCATGAATAATGAATCCAAACTTTGGAGGCGGGCCGGGGGCCTCGGGCACCGCGGCAACCGGCTGCGACGCGGCCTTATTGCATCCTGATCCTCGGAGGGGCTGAAAGGCTACGCTCCTTAAAAGACCCGACGAATAACCTCGCAGCCATTAGGAAGATAGATGGGCACGCGCACTTCTTCCTTATGGAGTCGTGGCAACCACTTCTCCCCCGCCAAACCTCCCTACCGCCGGCTGAACGCTCAGCCGTGTGATTAAGGAGGGGAATCACCGGCGAAGGCCAAGATTAATAACGGAGGCCGGACTGAAGAATTTGCCGCCTTTTAAATGAATGGATGCTTCCGGACGGGAGCAATTGGTCAGGTTGGGTTCTCTGGCATCGAAAGCTCATTAGAAAAGAGAAGTCATGGGGGTGAGACTGAGATCACACTGGTGTGTGATGGGAGATGAAGTCTGAGAGCCACTATGTAGGTCAGGCACCACTGGAGGGTGTGTGTGTGTGAGTGTGTGTGTGTGTGTGTGTGTGAGTGTGTGTGTGCAATAACCAGGGTCATACTGAGATGACAAGCTGGCAGTGACAATAACAACCACCATCTCAGGCACTCCCCCTGTTAAGTCACTGCCTGTCACCCGGCGTCGGGATTCCCTCTGATCAGTTTGTGGCATATTCCTCCCTGAAGTCACCATGGCAGCCGCTATGCTACATAAGCTCCAGGTCGGACACATGTCTGCCCGTTCCGCAGCCCTGCCTGGGGGGGGGGCGTCTGTCATGAGGGTTTAGGGACGATGACTCACCAGTTCCATGTCCGGGGGGATGACCAGGCCTGGGGGGGCAACAAAGGGTTCCTCATTCTCCTCTGACTCGGCTTCCTCTGCTGGGGTGGGGGGTGGGGGGGGCAGGCACCAGGTGAGAGAGAGAGAAAGAGGGAGGGAGAACACATTAAGATGAATGCCCACAGTCGCTCAGGGCACAAGCACTCAGTCCTGCCCTCCTCCCCTGCCCTCCTCCCTCCTCCCCTCCCCTCCTCCCCTCCCCTCCTCCCCCCCTCCCTCTCCTGCTCTCGTCGCGGCCAGAGGCACTTTAGCCGTCAGCTTTCGTCACTCCTAACTTTTCGGAGGCGGCGGCGGTCCCTGCCGTGTTTGTTTGAACGGCACCCCCACTGCGCCACTGTGTTCACCCTAACACGCCCCTCCTCCTTCCCTCAGAGACTCTCTCTCTCTCTCTCTCTCTCCACTGTGGGAGACAATAGGCGGACAGGGTTGGGGGAATTAGATCAAATATGTATGCGGGTGTGCACTTTAAGGAGTCTACAGATGAATGAGGTGGGAGCACATTCATGGCAAATCTTCATCCCCACCCCCTCCCACCCCCATCCTCCCCCCCTATTCCCCTCCACCTTGTTACTCTTAATGGACGCCAATTTACTGCTAATGTAATCGTAGGCTGGCCAGTTTCCCGAGCTCAACAGCCAACCATCCTCCAGCCAAAAAGCTCCATCAGAAACCTTCGTCCCTTTCGGCTCGGCTCGTCGTGTCTGCTCTCGTCTCTCTCTCTCTCTCTCTCTGGGCGGGCGGGGCCTCGTCGTGCCCTCCCGGTGGTTTCAGAAAGGCTTTAGCTCTGCTGAATGAATACTAGAGACGGGTGACTTTGGGCTAAAGGGACAAGTCCTCAGTACACTGCTACGCCCCCCCCCCCCCCCCCCCCCCTTGCCCTGAGTGTCTCCTCCCCAGCTAGCTGGGTGCTAGCTACCGGAGCTTCCTGCTGCAAAGGTTTTCAACCATCTATTATTCAGCAGCCGCAGGTATGCGAGGTAATTCCCTCCCCCCTGCTGAGAACAGAAGCTAGGCTCAGGCCGGGTGAGGAATGGCCTGGTTAGAGGAGGAAACAGGAACTAGGACAGGGTTGGTTTGGATTATAATGGTGACAAGAGCCTCTAAGGGTCAGATCAGGCCTGGAACTACAGTCACTAGTCCTCTATCAGAGCCGCTTCCAGAACTTTATATATGACTTTAGGGGGGGGGGGGGGGGGGGGGGGGAGAGTGTGAGAAAGAGAGAGAGGGGGGAAAGAAAAGAAAGAGGAGCAAGAAAAGGAAAGAGAAGTAAAGTAAAAGAGTAAAGCCAGACGAGAGAGAGAAAGATGAGAAACGGCGCCCGAAAACTGCCATTATAATTACTGTGCCATCACACATTTCTGCCGGTCAAGATGACACCGCTCCAACGTATCGGCCCTGTCGGGGGGGGGGGGGGGGGGGGGGGGGGGGAAGCTACTTTGATGCCAACAAGCGAACAGACCCTCGGTACCTGGAGCTGAGGATGAAGTCCAAAAATTCCTGGGCGAGGACAGGTGCACATGAATATGCATGAATGGGCAAAGCTATTAGTTGTTTTGATGGGGGGAGATTTCGGAATATGATTACCGTCGATATGTGGTTCGCGGGTCCTTCTTAGGGGAGAAGACACAGGCTTTAGGCCCAGGTACCTGGGCAGTGTGTGGGGGAAGACTGCGCTGCTGTACAGAGAGGGCAGGGACTGAATGAACCCCTCAGGTGATTAACAGTCCAGGCCTGTAGGACCGCTTCAAGTTCACGGGAGAAACTTAGAAAGCGTGCTTTCCAACCGCTTCTGGGCTTCAAATGGGGGTTTATGTGGCTCAGAGGGAGCCGGCTATGTTAAAGAATTAATCACAAGCTTTTTATTGAAGTTGATGTCTGGGTCTTTGCTGTGTGTGTGTGTGTGTGTGTGTGTGTGAGTTTCTTGAGTGTGAGCATTCATACACTCTATCTTTCCTTAGGCCAGGTCAGAGAAGAGAGGCTCTGTGTGCGCGGTTTGGAAAAGGCATGCTGCACCACTATCGCTGTGTTCTTTTAACACATAATGACTGTCTGTGTGTGTGTGTATGTGCATGTATATCGATGTGTGAGTGTGTATGTGTGTAGTCTGTTTGGGTGTCTGCTTGTGTGTGTGTCTGTGCGTGCGTGCCTGTGCATGTGCATGTATATCGATGTGTGACTGTATGTCTGTTTGTATGTGTGTCTGTGTGTGTGTGTGTGTGTGTGTGTCTTACCCATCTCCCTGTTGGCCTCCTCCTCCTCAGTGGGTTGTGAGGGGTCGTAGTAGTCAGCGCTGTAGCGGAAGCCGACTGCATTGTAAGTGCCCTCATCTGCCAGAGCCTCGCTCAGGCGCTTGTACTCTTCCTCTGTAACGGACAAAGAACAGTCATCACGTCTCCCCATGCATCGTTCTACAACCGATGGGATTACAATTCAACTGATTTACTCGACTACAAAACTGTTTACATGAGCACAACGTCCTTCGTCGAAAACAAATCCATATTTCTACATATGCTTTTCCTCTAACAAACGCGAGGCCAGACTATAGGGTGACATGTTCCAGAAAAACAGGAAGTGAAAAAGTAGTGGAGGGCGACTCATCGATGTTGTTGTTGAAACACTAATAAAATCGCCCCAGACAGTGCGGCTACTGAATATTTAACACAAGTCGGGACTGAGTTGTGTACATAAATAAAAAGATTGTGCTTCAAGGACAAGTTATTCACGTAACCTAGAAGAGAGCAGAATTGAGAATGTGGAAATAGGGTGTAAGCTAAAGTAACACAGACTTTGGAGACGTCCACTGGCCGGTGTATTATTGAAAAACCTCGCAGAAACAGCATTCATGTTTAAGGAGGGCACTAGCATATTCATTTTACGATTCAATCTGGTAGCTTGCCTGTTATCAGCTGCAGCATCACTATTATTATAGATTTTTTCGGGGGGGGCATCCTTCTTGTCATCTCAGGCATATGGCATAGATCCCCACAGACTGATGCACATCATTGTAATTCATGGGCACAGTTTATTCGCTCGCACAGCTTACGGTAAACTGAGCAAACGTGTGTGGTGTGTGTGTGTGTGTGTGGTGTGTGTGTGTGGCGTGTGTGTGGTGTGTGGTGTGTGTGGTGTGTGTGTAGTGTGTGTGTGGTGTGTGTGTGGTGTGTGTGTGTGGTGTGTGTGGTGTGTGTGGTGTGTGTGGTGTGTGGTGTGTGTGTATGCACAGCCTACCTTGCCTTGCCTCCTCCTCCAGCAGGTCAGTATGCATGGCAAGGTACCTCTCCTCGTCACACAGGGTCTCGATCCGGGCCTCTTCCTCTGACAGCTGGTAGTCTCGGTTCCACGAGCCCGCATCGTACTCAGAGAGGTCATGCAAGTGACCGCGCCCATCGTACCTGTCGGGGTAAGGACGAGGGGTTAGAGGGAAGGAAGCCGACAGGGAGTTTAAGACAACACTGACCTACTTCTAACATACGGGGATAGCCCTAAAGCCGAGAGTTTGCTTAGCGACAACAGCTGTGCTACCTCAGTCACAATACGTCTGTCATAAGTGAGTGTATAGGTAGTGCTGGAACTGCGAAATCTGCTTGCAATACTGAAACATAGCCTAGCGTGAGGAACTCCCGACATGAGCCTATGTGTACTTTGCTAGGGAGGTTAACTAGGAGGCTACTGGCAGTGTTGCGTTCCTCTCTCAACCATCCCTGTGTCATGGACACGAAAATAAATCGAGAAACGGAAAAAATGGAAAAGCAACTCTCCTCTTACCTTACCGGGTTCAACTTCCCCCCTATAACACATCAATCCTTCTATATCTGTAAAAAAGGGTACAATCCACACAAACCCGAGCACATAAATACCTATCCGCAAGAACCCAAACAGACGATATTTTGCTGCGTTCGCTCCTCTACGCCACCTCTCAGTTCCAGTTTCTTCATCGAAAGAGAGAAGTGGGTGCTGGGGTTGGCATTCGGGGCCTGGCGGGACCCCTTAGCCTACCTCGCTGGGGACATAAGTCTATGTTACGTGACAGAGAGACACACACACATACATTGGAAATAGGAGGTAGGCTCAGAAGGACTGGGGACGTCAACAAAGGGTTCCAGCTCCCGGTTTAATAGAAAAGTGAGTTTGTTTCCAAAGTTCCTAAAGGAACATTTTACATAGATGGGAATACAGCAATACAATGTCCCACTGCCTGCAAGAGAGTTTGGTTAGAGGATCAAAAATATAAGCTAGCGGAGAACAGCTATACATTGTCAACAGTTTTACATTATTGTTAAACATGAGCGTAAATACACAAGATTGCACACGTAGGCTACAGTTGTTTTGTGTTGAAAGTGCTCTGGTGGTCTTCACCATAGTTACATAAGATGTCCAAAATACGAAGCGAAGAAAACTTCATTTAACAGGCCTATGGCAAAACATTCCAAAGCTTGGCATCGTTGAACCTTTGCATATAAACCGCTTGTGTTTGTACAATGAAACTACCAGAGCAAATTCCTCATACATGTCAAGACGCATTGGCCTCCCTGCGGCACCAGGACACTGGCAGAAGAGTAAGCGGAGAGCAGAATGACCAGCAGGATTGGCAAATGAGCAGAGCCCGGTTTCGACTGGAAAGGACATTGCGTCTTGACATGTTGGCGTTAACATCGGGCCTAAAACCTAAAGCCATTCTTTGAACTCACACTCAACACTAACAAAATAAATTGATGTTTTATCAACAGCGTTATCTATGTCAGATGTTAATTAACATGTTGCCTTCTGTAAAATAACATCGGAGCTGTCCCCTTCAGTTCAAAAGACATTATATTGATAAGCTAACGTTAGCTGGCATGCTAACGTTAGCTAGCTGGTTAGGGTAGGAAAGTTGGTTAGGATAACGGTTCCTTTTGAGTTTGTTCAACCGACCTATCAATCAGGATGTCCTTGTCTCCCATCCACGGGATAAGATGTTTGCCATGCTCGTGGAATAGAGCCCTCTCGTCGTCTCGGAACACCTTGCACGCATAGCCGAAAACCAGGAGGTCTGCATATTTATCGCTGTCACTCACATCCTTCTTCACCGGCTTGTTGTTGTGATCCCTCTTTCCTGCGCCGCGCCGAAACATTCCAAAATCACAGGAGCTACGTAAGTGGACAGATAAATAAGTATTCGAGTGAATGCTATTCTTTAGTCTTCTTTGTCTTGCTTCATTTAGATACACAAAGACAGAATCCCAGAACTAACGCGTTTGTAAGACATTGTTGTTCCCCTTGCAGCCATGATGGAAATGTAGGCAAAAGCAATGTGGGATTTGAATCTACAGATTCGTTCCGATTAAAATATTTGCAGAAACTACCTTTTAAAAATATGATGTTTACCCCTCTAATATGATTAATATATCAATACGATATGTATTTAAATATTAAAGTATGCTTCCCTGTTTATTATATGAAACATTTAAAAAAAATACAATGTTCTCGAATGTGCTGCAAGAGAAGGGCTGGCAGCGCCAGAAGCTGAGAAGAGAGCATCATCATCATCGTGACTGACTGGTTGAGCCAGAGCCATGGAAACATCTTTTTGAAAGGCTCTGGTTGAGGTTTACGCCGTAGCCACATTTGTGTGGTGATCAAAAAGTTTAGAAGAATTCTAATAGGCCAACTTGAAATGTCGCAGGCTTAATGTGTAATATAATTTGAATGAAATCTATATAGGTTGACGATATATCATCATCAAACAGATTTATTAATGTGTTATTGTATACAATTACCGTCATACTACAGCATGCACTGATTACTGAATAATTTATAAACATTAAATTCATGCTGTAAGATCATAGACATGTTTCTGCTGACCTCATATGTGAATGGACTTTTGAATTTATTCCAGACAACCAGACGTTTACAATCAACATGCATTATTTATAAAGGCCTCTGCAGTTTTTAGCAGTTTGTTGTAACTGTACTACCAACAATGTTATGCAAGTCTATTCCATAGATTTTTGCATTGCCTGGTTCTGCAAGAGTGCTTTTTAATAGGGAACCTACCAGCATGTAAAATCAATTTTCTGTATAATACACCTGCATTATATTTCTGCATGTAATTTGTGCTCGCACCATTGATGTTATGTGTGACAACAGGCAGGAAAGGTCAAAATGACTACTGAGGATGGTTCCAAAATTTACGATTTATGCTTATCTGAGAAGGTGAATTATACTTACTTGCTTTATCTACTCTTTGCACTTCCAGTGGGCAAATTGATTACGGTAAACAAACACATCCTTTAGTACTGGCGATCCTTTTTACCTGTCTTGTACCTTATGCATTGGCCTTCTAGAAACATAAGAGAGGGATATGTTTTTCCCAGATCAGCCACTGAGTGTGACGGTAGCTTAACCATATTGGTTAAACATCCTGCTTTTGTGTTGAAATATTTCAGCATGACACGTAGAATACAGTTAGGTCCATAAATATGAGGAAACTGAGCATTCATACTTTATTTCGTCTGTTTTCCAAAACGTATTCGAGTCACAGTTAAGAGAGGGTTCACCACAAGGTGCACATTCATAAGTCTCAAGAATAGAAAAGCCAGATTTTGCCCCAAAGAATTCTAAAAAAGCCAGCCCATTATCTAGACAGATGAAACTAACATCTCCCTGTAGCCTACCAGAATAATGGGAATAAAAAAGTATGGAGAAGGCTTGTATGATCTGAAGCATACCACATCATCTGTAAAACACGGTGGAGGGGAAATGATCCTTCTGTTTGGCACCCCGATTTCTAATGGTTACCTAGGAGAACTCAATAAAGGACTTGATGGAGGGAATATGAAAATAAAGAAGGAAAAGCACTCACCTGATAAAAGTCTAAGTCTATTTTTTTCAAAATGGTTTGGTCTGATGGGCATGCAGGCTAATGGTACACAAATGTTAATCAATCGGAGGTTAATGGTGTCAGTGTCATGATGTTTCGTGTCTGGCTGCGGCTCAGTCCTTTTGAAGATGCTTGCAGATCACAGACAGCCCTCTAGCAGTCCTCCGGGGCCCAGCTGAACCGGAGGGGAGCGGCTACAGATCTCTCTTCGTATTGGTTCACCTCTCTTGTCCTGTTCTCTACAGTCTCACCGTGTCCTGTTTTGCTCTGTTCTCCAGTTTGTCTGTCGAGAAGTATCGCTGACCTCTCCTCACCGCTACATTCTTTATTGTTTACCCCGCTGGGCTGCCACATTTGCTGCCACAATGCCGTGTTGTGTCAGCACACGCACACACACTCTCCCCACATGCCCAAACACACATCCGCTCACGTTTTGTCACCCCTTCTTTCCACATGGCGATCAATATTGTCGCTCTCTGTGATACCTCCACTCTCTCACATGTCACACACACCTCTCATTCTCTCCTCAACTCTCTCTTCCTCTTAGTCCTACTTACCCTCCTCCTATATGACTCTCTTCTCTTCCCCCCCCCCCCCCACCCATCTGCACCTTCTCACCTGTTCTCACCTCCTCCTGGTTGGTGGAACAATGAGTCCTGACAGGCGACATAGTCTCTCCTCCCAAGGGCGTTAAATGCTGTGACTGGAAACCAGATTAGGCTGTTCGAGATAGCATCTCATTTGGAGAGACGGCAGATAAGGCCTGGGATGATAAATAACAGCCTCCTCCAGCTCCAGGGTGTGTGTGTGTGTGTGTGTGTGTGTGGTGTGTGTGTGTGTGTGTAGTCCCAGGGTGTGTGTGTGTGTGTGTGTGCAGTCCCAGGCTGCCAGGGACCCCCAGTCCATCAGCTGGAGAGGTGAACACACGCTTGTGGAGGCATGCATGAATGCACACACACACTTTGTCTTTCTGTCTTCACAGTTCTCTCTCTCCCTCTCTTTGCTTCCTCTCCTTCTCCCAGGAACGAGCTTAAATACACACTGACCACACTCTCTGACATATCCCCTTTCTTAATCAGAACTTCAAATTTGATTACTTATACTACTGTGCATTTCGGAATGCAGGCTTCCCCATAGAGACATGACCTGAATTTTTCGAATACAGAGCTATGGTTTATTAGTGGAGGCCTTTGAACATACACACACAGGCAGAGCAGAACTCTGAGCATAGAAGTGCTGAAATCATAATCTCACAGGGAAACAGATGAACTCAACTGCTCCTTTAACCTCCAAGGCACCAGTACGGCTCTCTCTCTCTCTTTCTTCATCCAAATCCCTTGAACACGCACAACACCAGACCTAGCTCAGCCCTTTCATTCCTTCCGTTGCGTTTAATTAGTGTTTCTCAAAGAAAAGCTCAGAGAAGGCTATTTGATCGAACACAGTTTATAGTCACGATGGAGGGGGTTTTAGCACAGTGCGTTTATTTGTTTCACAACATCAAAATGTCAACCTGTACCAAGCAGGAAAAAAGAGGCCAAACAGATGAGAAAACATGTCCAAAGAAATGACGTGATGTGGACCAGATAGAATCAAAATATCTAGTTTCATGTCTCCACTTTGGTGTCTGCTCTTTGCAGCACGATGTTCCGTATCACCACATCACTGCAAAGGAACTGGGGCTGCCGAATAAAACACATTTCGCATGAATCTCTCCCCATTTTATGGTAAACTGTCTGGCAGAGATTCCCAACTCTACTTTGATGGCTGTGTGTGTGTGTTTTTGTGTGTGTGTTTGTGTGTGTGTGTGGGTGTGAGCATGGCCTATTTGACATCATATCCTTGGCGTAAGCAAGCAAGGGGATGATCTTGTGTTAATGTCATATCTCATTGTTTACCCTGAATCCAGATAGAGGGAGGAATTAATCGTGGGCATGAAGGCGGAGGGCCGGTTTAACAGGTTAGGCTCAGCTACCATATGAATTACAGCCAATTAGCCCCAGGCACTTTCTCTCTGTTCTGTTAATTAACAGCCTTGAGTTGGAGAGAATGTTCAAACGATCGTTGTTTTGGAACGGAATTTAGAATTCCGGGTGTCCAGAGTAAAATGTGATATTGTTTCCTTTAATTTCCCCAAGGTTAGGGTGGTTTTCGGCTATGTCCAAACATCTCCATACAGTAGTAATGACATGCTGTATCGGAAAGGAAATGCAGACTAATTATTCCAGGCTTTTATATTCCCATGTTGTCTGTCGTTGCTGTTGCTATTCTGTGTCATGGTGTCTGTCCTGGGTGGGGGTCTGGGAGGGGGGGGGGGGGACTGGGGGACTGGGGGGGGTCTGGGACCCTCCATAAGTGTATACGTTTTCAAAAGCCTCCCCCCAAGTCATAGATCATTCCGAACACAGTTTTTTTCTCATGCAGGAGCGATAATGCTGCGAGGAGCAGGAAAATGGAAAATGTGCCTCCAACAAAAGGTTAATCCAGGTCAATACAAATTGTGATTCTTCACTCATGGAAAATTACTTTTTTTATGTATGTCTATTATCTACATATTTCTCAAATGTTAACATTGCAGCGGGTAAGCATTTCATTACCCTGTGTGCCCTGTGCAACAATAACTTTAATGAGGTTAATATTTATCTTAGAAAGTATAAATGTTAAGACAGCTTTGCAAAAAGTATTGACTTTCTTAACTTTACGCATGGCCAGTTATGTTCAGGAGGGGAGTCTCCTTTGAAATTGTCCATAAAAAGCAGGCTAACATTCTTTGAATGCTGATGCAGTGGCCATTTTTATGCTGAGACACTGAGTCACCCCCCGGGTGAGAGCAAATCGATATTCCGGATTTAACACACAAACAACTCACAGGCAGGCTGTTGACAGATGGTTAGGCCTCTTCTGGCGCTGATTATGTGATCCTAGCTTTGCATGCAGCATTTCTCAAATGGTATGTATCTTCAAGGGTTGTTCTATACACAGTGCATCCCCAGTTTGTCTGTGGTTGCATGTAGGATGAATGTATTGATCTGGAGAGGGGATGGTTCGAATCAAATCACAAATTCCCTCAGCACCTCTGCATGTCTACCTCTTACTGATCCAGAAATGTCCTTTAATATGACAGTGAAACAAGGCATGCCAGTGAATGATTACTGCGCTTCCTGGAGGATGTTGTACATTCAACACATTGACAGCTTAAGATAAAAAAACTGCTACATTACCAGTATAAAAGTCATGACTGTTCTCTACGTGCCACTTGAGGAAATTAATCTACTTGCGAGCCTCGTCTTTGTGTCAGTCATGTGTGGCCCGTCACCTGCCTTGTCTCTCTTTGTCCCCAGACAGCTGTGACAGCGGGGGTGGCGTGTGTCTCCGCGGCCGCCAGGATCCTGAGGGGGAGATCAGCGGCTCCCAGACGTGACATGGTGATTGACAGCTAACATACGAGGGGGCGCACCAATCAGTTATGCAGTCGGTGAACTTTGATGAAAATAGATCTGGGTTCCACACTGTGTAAACGGATCGTCTGCGTTTTCCATTTGAACGTTCTGAGCGGAGGACAGTTTGAATAAATGATGATGAAACTGTGTTATTACGAATTGTTTTGTTTTCCTGATGCCTTCACGCTAATCTTAAATGGAGTCAACTCTGGAGCGCTGCAAAGTCGATCAGAAGGGAGTTTGAATTATTCAGTCATCAACGCATAAATAAATGTGCACATCAGTAAATGTGAAAGATCAAATATTTCAATTATTATCCTATATCATTCAAGTCTGATGATGTAGAAGATTAGTCCAAAACATTTCACCCAAGAAACTAAAAGTAACTGCGACGCATACATGCCCCTCGAGAGAATCCAGCCAACATCTCGAGTAACACCAAGATTGAAACGAGATGAAATATCGAGAGGATTTGTGACACGCAAACGAAAACAAACAAAAGTGAGCTTCGCCGTTCTGTGGAGGACTTGATAAGGAAAGCTCAAGTTGCAAATGTGCTTTTATTACCTTTGAAAATATGTTTTCCCTGGAGGCCAGGAAAGAGCTTGTACAATGTACCTTCCTGCTTCCTGCAGGCCTTTACCACTGATCTGCTCTTGATTTGGTGTATCATGCGGCCCTCGGGTTTATCACAAAGCAAAAACGTTTAACACACCATTAAGATCTTTGCAGCACCTGGCTGATCTTCATTGACCCTAAGCAGGCTTACATACTGGTACACATTGATTTATAAGACCGTCCTGGGTGAAATTCCACATTATCGCTGTTCCTTTTTTTAATCAGGTCATTTAACAATTATAAATGATGGCCATATTCATATTCCTCATTTGCTTCAGCGTCAGGGATTAAAACAGGTCACAGGAGCAGAGGTTTCAGTTACTTGGCTCCATGGTTCTGAAATTCTCTCCTGAAAATGCTAAAACTGGATAATGTAGTTATGTTGATGACGTTTAAATAGTTGATTGATGTTAATATTAATGGGAAAATGTCATTCCCTTCAGGACAGTTGATTTGAATAATTATATCTCATGGTATTTTTGTATTGTGTATTTGTATAAATATGTGTGTCTCTTGTCGTGTTCAAGTTTGTGTTAATGTGCGTCCATTTGTATTGTGTGCAGCATCGATTCCGCCTGCTGATGGTCGGACAGGTCTTTCTTGAAAAATAAATTCATCTCAATGAGAAAAATCCGTACAAATGAAAGTTAAATTAGAAAACAATTACGTTCTAAAGACATCAACATAGCAGCGTTCAACACCTTCAAAGGGATCACAGCAGTCGACTGTTTGCTCTCTGCTCACTCATTTGTATCTCTGAGGGCTTTTAGCCATGCTCTGCTCGCATGGAGCTTTATCTAATTATGATTACATATTACAGCGATGTTTGCTTAGCATTCTGTCTCCAAGAGTCGGTGCCTTTGGATCCAGTGCCCAGACTGGGCCCCTTGGCCCTCACTTCCCATTCACACATCTCACCCATGGGGCGCCTGTTTTGAGTGGGAGAGGAGAGAAGGGGGGGGGGGGTGCTTTCAGTTGGATCTTGATGCAGGAAATGTTAATATTTTATGAGTGTCTGTGAGCGCCCAGTTGGCGAGGCACAGGTCGGCTGAGACGATAAGGGATTTTCCTTTGAGAGGAGGGGCAGAAGCTCTTTAGAAATTCCGTTTATTAAGGAGGCCCTGCCAAAAGACATGGAGACTTACAATGCGAGAAGGAGTGATATTAATCAAAAGACTGAGGTGGTTTGGAGCGAGGCGATGTGGTGACGTTTTTGATGGCCTCCACATCAGTCAGTCTTAAACTTCACGCACAATGACTTTCAGTTCTCTTTCTGAGTGCAATGGAAAGTCTGTTTGATTCCACACCCTTCCATGCTACAATTGTCTTCAATCTTCCAGTGTTGCTTTTCTAAATTAAGAAGTAGACTATCACTCTTAAAGACGAATTCAGAGAAAAGTCCAGCTGAAGCCTATGAAAAAAGCATCACGTACCAAATGAAATCAAAATCAAATCAACTTTTTTACAAGCAATGTCACAGAGGGCTTCAGATACGCTCATCGAACTGCCCCTCAACCAACCTAAACCCTCAAGAGGAGAAAAAATGGAAGAAACCTTGGGAGCAATTCAGTGAGGGATCCCCTCCTCCAGAGACGGTTGGTGAAAGAGAGGAGCAGAACACAGGCCTCTGAAAAACACCTCTCTTTGTGTAGGGTTTGTGTAATTTTACATCCATCTGTCAGATTGTATTTAACCAATGTTTTAATAAAAACAGTTAACAAAGTTATTCTCAGTGGACTATCCTCCACTGTCTTTAATAGTTGCTCGACACAGGACAGACAGATGGAGGACACCTGTCAGTGTGTCGAGTGATTAAAAGGACATTTGATATTTCTAGACATTTGATGTGTGTGTAAGTAAAGATTTGCCGCTTACTAAGGAGTAACCCTGAAGCATGACGAAACACAGCTAAACATCGTGGAGGGAGATGGATGAGAATATTCCGCCCAAGCAATCTATTTTCCAGGATGGCCCCAGTAGTGTGGAGAGACAGGGCTTAATGCAGCATAGAGTTGTGCACATCCCATACCACAGACAGCATTGTCTGGCATCTGCACAGACATACAGTAGTTTAGCATAGTTCATAGGAATAAAAATAAGTGGTCAAAGAGGTCTTCGGGGGTCGTTAGACCTACAGAAACATGGACTATGCTACTGCATCCTTATTTTCACGTCGCAAAAGTGCATTGGATGTGCACACGTGCCCTCTCTACTCAGCTAAATGTCAAACTAGCTTAGCCACCATGGACACCTGGGGGAGGTTTTTGTGACGAAATCAAGAAATAAACACAATGAGCTTCACGGGGCCGTCGGGATGTTCGTACAATCCAAACAAGCTGTGCGTGTCTGCTTCTGTCTGCAGACAGAAGTGTGTTTCCCCCCCCCCCCCCGATTGTGTGTGCGTGTTTGCATGTTAGTGTTCACACGCTAGTGTGTGTCGTCTCTTGTTTGTGTGTGCTGCGGTGAATCCTCCCGAACCTCCGGTGCACCGGCCCCCTTCTCATCGCGCCGCTCCTGGCTGAGTCGGGCCGACGCGCGGGCCATCTAACAGCAGTAATGAGCTCGCAGGCCCTCTCAAGACAGTTGTGACATCTGAGGGTGACGAGTGGCGGGGACTTTGTACTCGACAACAGACGTGACACTCCAGCAGCTGGTGCCTGCCAGTGGGCCTCACAGCCACCGTACTTCAGAGGAGCCTCGCTCCGATGGTCTTTGGGTCGTCGGCGGCTCCTTCTGCCACCACTTCCATCGGCAAGGGATGATGACATCGAGTCGGGGTTTCAGCGCTCCTTTGAGGGGGACTGGAACAAGGATTTTGAAAGTGGCCGCAGTGCAAGAGATAATTCTACTGCTACAGGGACACACAGAGCTCATTCTTGAGGGGATCTGGAAGCTGAAGTACATATCCATCCTAGAATCAATACAATAGAGTAGCATTGTGATCGATACGGTGCTGTGTCTTGTAATGGTTTAAAATGACATTTTTGTCTTAGAAAACTAACACCACTTGGCAAGAATTTGGCCAAACACCAAATTCCCTCAATTTAATGTGAAGCCTTTTTTTCTAAGGCAGAATGAATAGGGAATTAATCGTTTGTGTACAGTGTGTGTGTACAGTGTGTGTGTACGTAATGATACATAAACACCCATACCAATTTCCACGGATCTTCGCTGTTACTCTCAACTCGCGAGTTGAGAGTAACTTTGCTTGTGTCGTTGCTATGGAAACAGACATTTATGGGCATTTAACAAACACGCGTACAAACCCACGCACACAAACACGGGCACACACACGTGAAAGGACCCCCCCCCCCCCCTTTTTTCTTCTCTCGCTCTTTCAATTTCTTTCAAGACCTGTCTCGATGTAAAGCACTTGTTGTTTCACGCCCAGTATGTAATCAATCTCTAAGCCTCGGAGTTGTAGTTCCAACAACAAGAAGATGAGAATAAAGCAACTTGAGTTCATTGTCTCTAGCATTGAAATCCACCAGATCATTTTAAATTAGAACTGTTAACTGTGAATAAGAGTCTTAAAGTGACGCACACACACACGCAAACACACACAAGTTTGTATTGCGGTTCTTGCGGGGACTCTAAATTCAGCTCCAAATAACTCCAACTCGTAATGTCATTCCAACAATAATTCTAACCCCCCCCCCCCCCCCCCCCCCCCCTTTGAAAGAGCACTTGTACTTGAGAGTAACAAGAAAATCAAACCACAAGTTCAAATGTGCACATTGGACGATTCTAGAGTACCCTTCCGGTCCCCACAAGAGGTGTTCAACAAGACCGCACACATCTACCCGTCTCTTACCAAAGCTTAGGAGAATCACTGGCCTCATGCATTATGCATGCGGCCCTCAGTAAAACCTGCCATGCGCATGGATCAACCTCATGTCCATCTTTCTAACGTCTGCAGCCCACAACTGACCCTACAAATCGAAACCTTCTTCAACGGTCGCATCATATTTTATCTGTCTGACCTTTCTTTATTTTATTGCAGTGGATTCATGCCGTGGACCATCTATTGACATTGGAGCAGAGGTGACATGAAGACATATTTAATAACGACATTAATATTTTATACTGACATTATTGATATCCAACTCCACGGTTACTGGAAGTTGAAGGCTGTCATGTCTTGAAGTTGAGGTTTGGTTGGACGCACAAACGTAGAGGTTTCACATCTGCCTGATCACTGGGCTTCCCAAAATAGCGGACATGAAACGAACAGCGCTGGAGATTTTTCCGATTTCACAGTTCTGGAGACACATCACCCATACAAACAAGCATGAATGGACATACACACACAAACACACACAAACACACACAAACACACACAAACACACGCACATATTCAGTATGTGAGGCTTTCAGACTGAGATAGCTTTCATTTGCCACTGTGCCTTTTCACCTACTGTGGGACTGTAGGCTTCAAGTAATGTGCCTGAAATTCCACCACCGCAAATAAAGCAGGTTTTTAAACATTCTGGGCCATTTCTCAGCTTCCTTTTTACAATGAAAAGATGTGTTTTTGAAGATGCCTTCTTCTGTTGGATGAAACATGCTTGGGGCTCAAAGATGTCTCTCCAGCCAAGCCCCACCCACCCGCCCCCCACCCGCCCCCCACCCGCCAGCCCACCACACACACGCCAGTGGCCATGTGGTTTTAACTGTTGACGTTAACACCGTCTGCGGGGGTGGTGGGGGGGGGGGTGGTGGGGGGGGGGGGTGGTGGGGGGGGGGGGGGGGTGGGGGGGGGGGTCTGCTACATCGAGAACTGGGTGAACTCTGCAGACAGCTGGCCCCTCTGATCCTCCACAAAAGAAGTTTGACAGACACACACACACACACACAGAAGCAGCATCCCTGCCCGGGGCTGGTCATGCCAGCTCTCCCTGTGCAGTGCTCAGACTGTGTTCAAGGCATCCATCTACCTGGGTGGAATCTCACATCTGTAAAGCTGTAGTTGGCTCAAAGTCAAGGCTGTTACTGGGTGTGTGTGCGTGTGTAAGTGTGTGTTATTGGAAGTGTGTGTCGGTGTGTTATAAAAAGACATTGCGAGAGACCATGAGTGTGTGTTCTGTAATAAATCCTAAGATAGCGCTTCATAGCTAGGGGGGACATATCATCACAACGGCGGACACGAATAGAACTGAGTCTGTTATCTTATCATGCTCCTTTCTGGATATTCAAATTTCACAATTTACAAAGGTATCTTTGGCTTAATTACACCATCCCCTATCAAACGTAATTAGAATTCTGCCAACATTGTTCATTTATTGAGAGGTGTGTTTGAAGAAAGTTTCAGGGACAGCTGAGACCGAACCTTGCCATAAATCACTAGCGTTGAGGGGATACTAGTCTAACCAGAGGCCATATAATACATTACATCTGTGTCACAGCACAATTGAACACTGACAAAGATGCAGACAAGCACAAGCGCAAGAAACATTTTGTTTGCCTACCCTTTGTTTCCCTTTGATCGCAGGCTATTTGTTTAAACGCACCGACTGAGAAGGAGCGACTCGTCGCCTCGCATCGCCAGCTTTCTGTTTCTTCCTACTCGTGATCAGCCAAGAAGTTGATTGGATTGGACTTAGACAGAAAGAAATAGTTATTACTGTAGAAGAAAACATGGCAGAACTAGGCTTTTTTTCTTCCTGTGACCATTCCGCCCCTCACGCCGGGCCATCGATCCCCGAGACGTATTAGGTGTCAAATCAAACTCGCTTTGTCATCACTGCCAGGCCTGTTTTTCACACGTCATTTTGAGGAATGGAAGTGAAAATGCAGGCCCAGGTTTATTCCAGGTGATTCATTTCACCGTTGGTGCTTATTCTAGTCCATGACCTAGGTGACTGATTGACTCATCGTGTGCGGGAGTCGTCCTGCTGGTTGTGTGCACTTTATCATATGTGCATATCAGAATAGTACCAATCCAGTCTATCGCTGCAGGTGAATGAAGGGGAACAGCAATCCATGGTGCCGAGATTCAGAAGAATAACATGTTTTGGCAGGGAATGAAGGAGTGGGGTACCACATAGATTGGCCACAGTGCTCTGAGGAATCCCATTCACTCCCATTCATAAACAAATAAATCCACAAATAAAGAAAGAAAGACAGACATGGATTATATGTCTTGCCTAAAGCAATGTGTCATTGTTTGTTTAATCATTTTTGCAACATGTTCACATTTTAGCTTCACCCCAATCCCTCCCCCCTTTTTCTGTTTCTCTCTCTCTCTCTCTCTCTCTCTCTCTCTCTCTCTCTCTCCTCTCTCTCTCTCTCTCTCCTCTCTCTCTCTCTCTCTCTCTCGTTCCTCTGTCCTTCTGTCTCTTTGTGTCTCTCTCTCTGTCATCAGAACCCAGATGCTGCAGCCAGCTGCCAGTGGTTGTAGACCAGGCCTGTTAGCAAAACTCCACACAAACAGTCTGGTTACACACACACACACACACACACGCACACACACACACACACACACCAGGGCGGCCAGCATATTGTCTTTATTGGCATGTGAATATGGAGGCGAGTCTTTCTCTTCCCACACACACAGAAACAGCACATACAACTCATCGTTCTTCCGAATCTGGTGCAAGGAACAGCCGAGCACAAACACTGAACCCCTGCGTGTGTCGTGCATCTGTTCGCGTCAGGACCTCTCCAGACTAATGTGCCAAGAATGACGCGGAAAAAAACAACAACAAATAACAGAAAACCATTTGGCGCCAATATTTTGTGTGTCGATGTCTTTTTTTTTCGCCAAACAGATTGGGTGACCCAAAGCGCTGTGCAGAAGGAGCCTGTGTCAACTAACAAATGATCTGGAGACGGCAGGCCCCAACTGCTCTGGAGACGGCAGGCCCCAACTGCTCTGGAGACGGCAGGCCCCAACTGCTCTGGAGACGGCAGGCCCCAACTGCTCTGTGAGAGGAGCGCAAAGCAAAAGAGAGAGGAAGGAACGTGATGGAAATGCTCGACTGTAACATGGCTTCTCTCTTTCGAGAGTGGGATTGGTTGTCTGCTAACAATCAGCCATTCGAGATTTCTTACCCATAATGCATCGGATGACTATCCATCAACCGTTCCCATCAACGGGTAAGCAGGTTTCTTTACTCTGAAGACTAGTGTGGATCTGCAAAGACCTCATGGAGCCAATCTCGCAGTGATGCTATCCCTCCAATACTCTGTAAACTTGAAAGGAGTAGATAGTAGTTGTTTGGTATGCAGGGTAAGATTTCTTTTTGTCACTCCATCTCCCCAACAACAGGGAGGCTAGGCCTCTCATCTCTCGGCCGAGCGTTTGCCTTCAAATCAATAGGCTTTGAGAGGACTTCTTATTGCAGCTCATATGCAATCGATCTTTGCACGCATATGATTTGAACTCTGGATAGTTTTCTGAGTAGCTTCCCTCTCCTGCGCAAAACAAGCTTTCACCCCTGTCAGAGAGAAGCCGAACTGCGATCCTAAGTATTCCTCTTAGCGGCTGTAGCTGTTAGCCCTCTCATACGCTGCTTCTCTATACAAACCACTTTAACCAGACCAATTGAGAGAAAATGTGGGACAAATAAATCATTTTCGAGCAAGTAAACACCTCCAATGTGCAGCTCATTAGTTCAATTTACAGAGCTGTTTATTTTAATCTAATGTTTCTTGCTTGGTAATGGTGCTCTGGGAGTGCTGAGTAGCCAGACTCCAGTACCTGTCAGGTTGAATTATAATACCTGCACAGGTGCTGCTACTGTGTCTTTGCTGCTTATCAGTGGGCTAAACACAGCAAACATTCATAATCCGAGTTACCACGTTTACGTTGAGGTAGGGAGAGATACTGCTGGATGGTGTGAAATCCCCAAAGGCCTTGATCTGTCTAAGGTACGGGTTCAAGTTTGACACTGCAAATTCGCTCGTCCCTGCTGTTTCCTGTTGCTGAACTGTTCTGAACCGTGTTTTTGGAAACCAACTAAATAAATGTTCTACTGTAGCATTAGCATACATAATGGAAACCAATCTATCTGCTGACAAGAACCAGCATAGTCATTCTCTCCTAGGGATGTTGAACTGAAAAGGGGGGCGGGATCTTATTAGTGTCAGTCAGTGACAGATGGGTTCACACTTGTTTTCAGGAACTTATAAGGCACACTATTCTATTAAAGGTTGGCCACAAAGAATGAAGTGAATCATCCACTGGCCAACAATAGTATGTGTCGACATGTCCAGTACATCACCGCTAAGCTAGTGAGAGTGAAGGGGACATGCTATCCCTCTCTGATCTCCTACAGCCACTGTTCTCCACAGGTGGAGGTGCTCACCTGCAAAGTACAACCTGCTCCTGTGTGATTGGTCGAGCTCTCCACTTGCGGCCTCTGGTCTTTTATTTGTCGGGAAACATTAAGCTAACGTTCCATCAACGTGTCTTGGCTCTGGTATAAAGAACGAGGCCTTCATTGCACACTGACCGCACTCAACCCTCTGGCCCAAATATGGCCCATGAATCATTTGCACTGCAAACCGCAAATCATTGACTTTATACCCAAAAAGCTGGCTCCATTCCTCAGGAAGTAAAGGTTATTGCCATTAAATCCGATTATTCTTATTCTTGCCCTCTCTCTCTGTCTTTCTGTCTCTCAGTCCTCTCCACGTCAGACATAAATCAGACGAGCCACTTTACTGTGGCCACGGTCAGATATCTTTAGTTAATAAGACAGTCTTGGAATGGTGATGTATCTGAGTCAGAAAGTGAAATGTCAAGTCTGGACTCCGTGGCTAGGCCTGTCTATATAACGGCGACGGCTCAGAATGAGACAGCGTTTTCTCTGCAGTAATTTAATCCTGTTAGGAGCCAGCTGCTCACAGTGTTCTGTCCGTCACAAGAAAGGCCACAAGGAAAGGTCAATTTACTCATGGAAAAACATTTAATTGAAACGTTATCTTTTAAATAATTAATAAGGTGCTGAGATGAAAGAAGTTCCTAAGCTGATAGATTTACCTTTACCTACACTACTGATTATCTTATTTTGTGATTCTATAATATAACACATTATAACTACATTATAATTATATCATAGTAAATGTGTTCTACAGTAAGTATTTGCTTTTGAAACATAGCTTTGTCATTTTGTTGGACTCAGTAAGGAACCCTTCTGCACATCAAAACATATTGCAGAAACATTCACTGTAAAAACCTTCAGCTACTCTCCAGGGACGTGTTTGTTGTCCAAGTCTTTGTATCGACTGATTGTGCTGTGTGGTTGTTTTCTACTCTGAATATAACTCCAGTCCTGACAATAACAGCCTTGCCGGTTCTGGGGAGACACTTTGAAACCTGGATGGCTGTGATTAGAGGCTGATAAAAGGACAGATCAATGAAAAGGAAGAATTAATCACTTCGAGTCTAACAATCAAGTCTCTGTGTGTAGCTCCAACCTGAACAATAAATAGGATAGGGATTTTTTCCCCCCAACAAATTCAAACGGGTCCTTAATACTCAAGAAGATGAACAGACTTGCTTCATTGAAAAGGGCCCATTAATATTTAGACACAATTTCATACTTTGTTTAACCAAAGCCAGTAGGCTGTGGATGTGGGTGGAATAATGAAAAGTACCCAGGAGGCACATTAAGCTTCACACTAACTCCGTAGATCCACTCGCCTTACCGGAACTCTCTGGAAAGTCAACTTGCCTGTTTCTTAAACAATAACGACAGCTGGAGAACTAAAGAACGGGTCCTCTCTCCCTGCCCTCCTGCCGAGGCTCTTACTGGGGAGTCAGGTGGCTGAGCGGTTAGGGAATCGGGCTAGTAATCTGAAGATTGCCAGTTCGATTCCCGAACGTGTCCTTGGGCAAGGCACTTCATCCTACTTGCCTCGGGGGGGGAATGTCCCTGTACTTACTGTAAGTCGCTCTGGGTAAGAGCATCTGCCAAATGACTAAATGTAAATGTAAATGTACTCTGCCAGGACCATCTGCAGGACACGCCGAGTGGCACGGAATGAACGATGGATTGTGTTTGTTCTTTTCTGCGTCTCAGGGAGAGTCAGGTCCACGTGGGTCTCCTTCTGAAGGTGTCAGGTGGAAGGGGATGGTCGGGGGGAGAGTCCTTTTCCAGTTCTAGTATATACAGTTAGGTCTGGCACCCCAGTACGCTCTCCTCAAAGTACACAAGTATTAATGTTGAACTTCAGAGAATGAATTGCACGTGCAGTTGACGTGTTCTTCCCTCTTCCCGGTTCTCAGACAAAGCTGTTTCGGGATTAATCGTTCAATTTTCGGCTCCCAATATCAATCCTGTCATGTTGTCGCAACCATGACAACCAGAAACAAAGTGGATGGATGCAAAAGCTTCAACATTTTTCACTCACGTCATCTTACAGTGGTGAAATCACCTGCTTACAAACGCCAATGGCATACAGACCTGCTGAAAGTGGAGAGATTTACATGATTCCCCTCGAAGGCAAATCTATCTAAGAAGACAGTTTAATCCTTTTGGAAAACCGTGCGCGAGAATGATGAGCAAGAGAGAGAAAAAGATGTCTGGACTGGTTCATATAGTTCCCTCACTTTCCCTCAGCAGTCTGTTGCCCTCATTTTGAACATTAAACACACATAACATGACCAACTGATTCATGAGACACTCTTCCTATTTACCATAGAGAATTTAATCAAGGAAACAGGGATGGAAGTTGTTTGGATTTCGACTGTATTTATAATGTGGAAGCGGATAGATTAAAGCAGCTTTTAATGCACCTCGGTGTTGCAAAAGAAGAAAAAAAAGCGATGGACCTGGCGGTGGACACATACTTGCTTCGACAACACTTTTCCTCACCGACTGTACATTTTGCGTAGCATGAATAGCACACATCAGCGAATTGCGTGAATGTGACTTCTTCTAAGGATGCAGAGAAGGCAGAGTTGAAGAGGGCTCTGGGCTCTAGTCTTGGGCTCCAGAGCCTCACCAAGACTACTCATGTTGTCTCTTAACAAGCCTTGGAGGCCGGCTCTCTCAGTGCACACAGTCAGGGCAAGGCCCTGGTGCAGAGAGCCTGAAGGCTGATTGTCAAGCTGTGGGCCTGCTTGAAAAAAATAAGCCGGGAGTTCTATTGACACGAGGTCTAGAGAGCACAAGGTTACATCTATGAGGTCATGAAACACGGTTCCGAAGGAAACCGACTCACACTGAGATTTAGAACTCCCAAACATTCCCTGGTTCCGATAGAGTGGTTCCTGCTGGGGGGTTGATCGATAACATTAATCATAACAAAACTCTCAAATGTTGATAGGTAGGTTTTTCGATATCTTTAAATATTCTTCTACTTAATGGAGGGACCCATGGAGGGCACAAGAAAGGTACATTTAAAGTGTTGCTGCAAGTGCAGTTAGGCTGATGACATTTAGAATGTAATCAATACTACAAAATGTCTGATTAAAAGATTGCAAGCTCTTTCCCAGTCTCTCACTTTACTCTCTTTCTCTCTCTCTCTCTCTCTCTCTCTCTCTCTCTCTCTCTCTCTCTCTCTTAATTTCAGCCTCTCATTGCTCCCATTTAGACTGTGATAGGCAGAACACTTTGCAAAGTCAACAAAACACTGTCAAATATCTTTATTCATCAGCTCTAAATTATGGAAAGGGCAACGGAATGCATTATTGCGAAGGCTCCAGTAAGTCAATTTGGTCTCCGATTGTGTGATCCACTGCTCCTTCATTAGGATGAATAACACACCCAGGTTCTCTATACACAGCTCCAAACATTACCAGAACAAATGTTACTCGTGTTTGGAAAAATGGGTGTTTCAAATCATAGCAAGAGACAAATAAAAAGGAGAACAATCCTTGTGTAGCTAGGCAAATATCCAGTCCCCAACCATCATATTGTGTGTTATTCTGGGGATAAACAGTTTATCAAACTAAAATGCTAAGCAACCATAATTTGGGTGCCTGCGTGATTACCCCTAATTATGGGATATTACACCCCGCTGAAAACTTCAGCACAGGGGTACCTGGGTCTGTGTGAGTATGTGTGTGAGTATGTGTGTGAGTATGTGTGTGAGTATGTGTGTGCGTACGTGTCTGTGTGTGTGTTCATGTGAGTGTGTGTTGTGTGTGCATGTAACCAGGGGATATTACAGAGATTAAGGCTTAGCAGTTTCCACCAGCACACTGTTATTACTGCCGACTCTAAAGCTATTATTTTTACCATTTTTGTTGACACAAAAAAACAACCTTTAAATACAAATAGAGCAAATCACATGTCCTGACAATAGGTCAGACATTGCCACTAAGAGCTAGAATCCAGTCGGCAAAAGCCTAGCACAATGAATATCTCTGATTGGTGCTTTCCAGAGATAATGCAGTGGCCAGATGCCCTTCAAACTGAAATATTCTTTCATTCTTTCTCATCCCTCAATACATCCCTGATTATGGCTTCTCAATGTTAGATAATGGAATGTGTTGCCATTCAATGAGCGTCACCACTAAAACATTCAGCGGACTGATCCACGATGACTGTGGGACCGTCACATTCACATGGCTGGAACGTGTCATCTGATGTGAAAAGTCTCCAAACCGACTTCACCAACTATGTCAAAACTTTTCCGTCATCACCCCCATTCATCAGATGTATAATGAATGATACAATCGCATTGTCAACATAACAGCCGCTGCCCTTGAGTAGAACATAGGCCTACCATTGTATTTATCTGAGGTTTTATAAATGGTCTTCCCAGTAATGTTTCACTTTATTATCCTTCAGGATTCTTTGTGATTTAATACATTCAAATAAGAAAAGCAACACAAATTGGTATCTAGTCGTCTTTGTGTTTTACATAATAGTGATTCATCCAAAGCAGCGATATATATACACTGGGAACATATATTCACATGACATTCACAGCACTGTTCTGTTGTGAATTTTTAATGATAGTGGATGTGGATAACAAACAAATACAAAAACCCCCACTGTATTTTGTCTCTTTCACTGCTCACTTAATGTGTCATACTCGCTAGATAGAAAGGAACACATGCCCATATCAATATAAAAACAGATGAACGGGAAGAAAAAAAAAATGCTAATTTTGAAATGTGCTTTCGAAGTCGACTAAATCGCCCCTTAAAAGACGATCTTCTTCACTGAATTGCGAGTCGACCATAATGATTATCTGTACCTGATGCAGAAACCAAACACAGTAGCCTTCACGTCTCCGTCCACCAGAATGTACAGTATCGTGTACAGTACACAACCACCTTTGCGCGACGCGGTAAAGTCGCTAATGGGTGCTAATCCTGCCGTTAACGACCCATAACTAGTCTGACAGAGCAGCGTGTCTGCAGTATTCATCAGAATCAACGCTTGAGGATCATCCCCGCTGCACTCTCTTGATTTACTACTTTGCCATATTTTGTCTAGTGTGCTGCCAACATGATTAAGAGTCACTTGGAAAATGAAGCTTCTGATGAAATGTAGTCTAATTAGCTTCCGGAGAAAGACTCTGCAGATGGTGCTAAAGCACCCAAACAGTGATTAAACAGCTCAATGTGGTCTCTCCCTCTTCTCTCTGCCCCCCCCCCCCCTCTCTCTCTCTTTTTACAACCCTTACCCCCCTTTCGATCTCTCTCTCCTTTCTGACAGCAAGACTTGACAACTCACATGATCTGAGTGGCCAACGCAGACAGGCGTTCGTGAAGTAGACCCACTCGAGACGGCGTCTCTCCTTTTTATCTGAGGGTTCACCAACGCTCCATTTCTCTCTGTCCGTCAATCCCGGAGACCTTTCCCCATCTCTCCCTCTGGCGGTTTCATATTTCTGACCTCCTCTCATTTCCCGCCACCCCCTCCTCTCATTAACCCTTCCTTTCAATATCTGCTCTTTCTTTCCTTGTCGACCCCTTCGTCCATCTCTCTCTCTCTCTCTCTCTGCCTTTCATTACCCACACAGACTCGATATCTCTCCAGTTTCGTTCACCTGGGAGTTTTTCCTCGTCTTTTTTGAGGATTTTGGGTTGTTTCAGGGTGCAGGAGAGTACACAGTATGTCCATTTCTATGGACAGTTAATGTGAAAGCCGCCCGTGACTGTGCTTGTAAAAAGGCCTACAGAAATAACACGAGCTCATCTCTCTTACTCTCTCCATTCTCTCTTTCCCTTTGAGTGGAAGAACTCCATTGTTTCATGTTTATGTGCGACTCAAGGGCCCTCTCTGTGTAACAGTCGAGCACTGTGTTTAATGAGACCTGAGGTTGCGGCACACATGCAATATTAAACAAGCTTTCTCAGGCCAGTCCGTGAAGTGCTGTTTATCCACTGCTGCATCTCATGTTTCCCTTCTATATGTTTCTAACCTTGATATCTCTGTAGCTGTGTTCAAAAGGCTGGCAGTGGAATCAACAGTCAAAATCCCTGGTGGGGATTCGTGACAGAGGGTCATGCTTATGGAAAGTTCCTCCATGCTTACTCGTCGACGCCAGATCCCCGCAGTAGAACTGGTCTGGCATTAGTATACGGATGCTTCTGGAACGACTGATGGATGATTCAAGCACGGCAGCCCATGTCACGTGCGCGCGTGCCTCTAAGAGAGAGAGGCCGGGAGAAAGAGAGGGAGGCAAAGAGTGCGCTTTGTGCGTGAGACGTTTCGAAGTATGTCTGCCGTCTGAGTGAGGGAGGAAGAGACGGAGGAGTGCCGTGACTCCGCCGAGGCGCCGGCCCCCGATGAAGAGCCCGTCGTGTCTGCCTGCACGTCTCCGGCCCTCATTAGACACGCATCGGTACTGTCGGCGGGGCCACTTATTGGAGTCCCGCGAGCAACACCGCTGACCACACAGAGAACAACAAAGGGACACGTGGCGCAGCAAGCCAGGGCCAGCACGCGTCCACGTCATTACTGCTCAACCTGCGCTCAGTGAGGCCATGCACACTGGGCACACTTAGACAATACGGCATATTACCACGCCCACCTGTCTCCACATGCAGGTCTGAGTCCGAGTTATTCGTATGTCGGATGTATTTGTGTGCTTGACTGAATATAAATAACCAATGAGATGAATGGCCTGCCTCCGACTCTAACTTGTGGGTCCAAAGCTTTGAGTGTCACTCTGAATAGAAAGGCAGAATTGGAGAGAGAGAGAGGAGAGAGAGAGAGGAGAGAGGAGAGAGAGAGAGAGAGGAGAGAGAGAAGAGGAGAGAGAAAGAGGAGAGAGAGAGAGAGAGAGAAAGAGGAGAGAGAGAGAGAGAGAGAGAGAGAGAGAGGAGAGAGAGGAGAGAGAGAGGAGAGAGAAAGAGGAGAGAGAAAGAGGAGAGAGAGACTTGATGTGTAAGTATAGATTAGATGGGCAAACAGTCCGTGGGGGGTGCAAGTTGAACGTGAGATCACTGTAATATCGTCCTGTGCCCATGCAATTACCTCGCCGCCAAACTCCGTCGTCCTCCTCGGCAGACAATTATTTTGTCCTAATTTAATGGGATTCCACTACACCAGGTTTTCAATTTGTGTTGAGTATTGAGGTCTGTGCAGACAGGAAGTGGAAAAGTCTAATCAGGTCTTGTCACTGGCAGAGGAAAACACTGGGGCAAACACACTGACGACCAAGCAGGATAATCACGGGCTATTGTGTATTAACAGGCAGCCTTCAAGGAGATGAGGAAGACAGACGATGGTGGCCATTGAAGATAGACTGTGTCGCAAGTGGAGAAGAGGAGTTGTAGAACAACTGTCGGGGAGAAACTTGGGAGTTTTTCCGTTTTCGGGGGGTGTTGATTTAAGGTCAAGCTGTAATTGCTGTCAGTTCTGCTCCAAGGACAAAGAATGCATTGTGTGAGCACTGATGAAAATGACATTGTGTTGCCTGGATGAATAAAGGTTTTGCTGGCTTCACTGGGCACCATTTAGAAAGTTTGGGCTGATAATGACATTCTTTAATTTGCCTCATTGGGAATTGGACACATACATATGCATGAGAAATCCCATGTTTGCATGTACCCCCCCCCCCCCCCCCCCCCCCACCGGCACCCCTCTACAGCCCCTCAAAGGAACTGGGTGAGTAGGAAGCCACAGAAATACATTATTATAAGAATATTATAAGAATCTGCTTTACTATTCGAGATGTTTAAATGCCATGGTTAATACTGCTTTGTTTGTTGTTTTAGCTCAAGTCCTCCAAGGACTGTAGCCAATAAATACAGGAAGATGTCTTGCAGTGCACAAGGAAGCAGAGGACATTGACTACAAACACAGCTAATTGAGACGTGGGCCTTATTCCTATATTTGCTCAGCGTACGACAAACACTTTTAGAGACTTCGGGTACCTTTTTCCACTCGTTTACACTCAGTGGATAGTGACTAAAATGCCCTGGAAATATTGCCGAATTCATTAGGGGAAAAGCATCCAAGAAATGTATTTCGTTCTTTCAAAAGTAATTTGAACTGAAATGTATATTGTTTTGTCCAGAAACATTTCCATATTGAAAATGAAATATAATATAAGGGTTTGTGTAAAACTGGCGTCAGGTGGCTGAGCGGTGAGGGAGTCAGGCTAGTAATCTGAAGGTCGCCAGTTCGATTCCCCGACCATGCCATATGACGTTGTGTCCTTGGGCAAGGCACTTCACCCTACTTGCCTCGGGGGGAATGTCCCTGTACTTACTGTAAGTCGCTCTGGATAAGAGCGTCTGCTAAATGACTAAATGTAAATGTAAAACTGACACAGTGGTTCTTCCTTTTCCGTGGAAAAGAAAAACAACAACGTCTGAGACAGAATACCTATACAATGACGTCGCTACAATTTATATTTGCGAAGTAGTCGTACATTAGCGTGTGTGCCCACTTTTAAGGTAGCCTTCTGTGCTCTGCCAATAGAATTGGCAATTTACTTTTTTTTCTGTGGAGATTGACTGACACAGAACAGCTGGGGGACTGTGGAAGTGTGGGAGAAAGGTCTGGTAATAGGCCAATTACTTATATGTCCGCCGCTAGAGAATTTCTCTGATAGAGGAATGTGAATATCCTCTAGTCTACACAATATAGGAACAAACTGTGGCAAAGGGAGATAGGGAGAGAGAGGGATGGGGGAGAGAGAGGGAGGGAGGGGGATGGGGGAGAGAGAGAAATGAAGATTAGCAAAGGTGAGGGACAAATGGGAACAGGAAGTGCAGAGATAATTGATGTACAAAGCAACGGTGGCAGCTGAGTACAGAGACAACGTACTTCGTCTTCAGAGTGTCTTAATACCATCTGAGGAAGGCTACAAGACAAAGCAGGAAACAGAGACTGTGCTTGTGCAGGTTTATTGGGTCACTGGAGAGCAAGAGAGTGCCCACAATGCCAGAAGGAAACCCAGCTCAATGTGTGCTTGTATTTCCTGTCGCCTGAATATCACCAGACGTCGCCCGGTGTCACTGGATTGATTGGAGTGTTGAGCTAAACTGAAGTAAACAGAGGCGTCTTCTTACAAACATACTGTACACCGGAATTTTCTCACCTTCCACTTCAGTGAATTCAAATACTGGATTTGTTGGTCGAAGCCGCAAATTCTGACTCTGTGCATGAGACTCCATTACGAGATACAGCATGGAAAAAGATAGCTATTGTACAGCACCAGGTGATAGAGACATGCAGGTTTACTGAAGGAAGAAATGAAGGCATACTCTCCGGTCCCAGGAGAATGTTCTCAGTCGGGGGAATCGGAACCCCAAGCTAGCGGTTTTCAGAGAATGAGAAGGAAAGAGTTTAGGAAAAAACAGTCTCTCCCTCCATTGTCACGGTAAGTGAGTGGACCCTGTCAGTCAAGAAGCAGGAAGGACAACAGCACTTTTCAACCTCTCTCTCCCTCTCCCTCCCCCCCTCTCCCTCTCCTTCTCCCTCTCCCTCTCATCATGATCAACATAACACCAAGCCAAACACAGTTCATATTTCAGAGTTTCCTCTGCTTATACATCCACTAAAACAAACAAACAAACAAACAAACAAACATGTGTTTGGGTGCATGGTGATGAGCATCATCCCTCCCAGTCGTCATTAGCGCTCTCTCGCCAGTCCATATGACTTCCTTGGCTGGACACAACCCCCCCAGCCTTCACAGAGAGAGCTCATCTCTCTCTCTCCACATCGTGATGGTAAACAAGCCTCGTCCGCTCTGCGCTGCTTATGGTTAAATCATGAAGCGTCACCACATCTCTGACCCACACAGACGGCCGCCCGCCCAAAATGCTCCACATCCCATCATCACATCTTTTTGAACAAACATTTTGTATTGGACCCTCTGCTTATAATTCAGTCAACCTTCAATCCCTTCCTTTGTCTTTGCTTTCATCTTTAAAGTCGAGTTTCCTACAAGTGAGGAGAAAACATTAACGACAATCTTGAAAAAACAAACAAAAAAACCCCCAGAACAAAACAATATCTCTACTCAAACATCTTACCTTTGACGATGAGACCAAAAAAATACAAAAACAAACGTCAGCGAGTCCTCCTCACTAAGACATATCATTACGCGCCGTCGGATATGAATACATCTCAGCTCCATTTGATCCCGGCACTTTGAAGCGCGTGTCTCTCTCAGTCGCTGCTTTTTCATCCCAAGCGGCTCACGCATGGCGACAAGAAAGTGTCGCGGGATCAAGGATCAAACCCAGAGCGTTTCTATTGCTGTGTGAGAGGAGGCGAGTGTGTGTGAGAGTGTGTTTGGAAGACAGTTAAATGGACCCGGTGTGTATCTCCCCTTCTGTTCAAAAACAGAAGGGGAACTAAAAGCGTCCGGAAAGATCCTGCCCTTCATGTAAGTGACTTGGCACGTCGAAGAGGAGGGATGGCGACAGGATTGAACAGGAAGGTGAACTCGACAAAGACAGGGATATGGACGGACAAGGCAAGGGAGAGTGAGAAAGAGGGGGAGAGAGGCAAGGGAGAGAGAGGGAGAGAGACAATGGAAAGCGAGGGAGAGAGACAAGGGAGAGAGGGTGATACAGGTACAGGTAGGCTAGAGAGACATAAATGAATGAAGGGAGGCAGTTAGAAAAGAGAAACAGGGAAGGAGAAAGAGAGGAGGTAAGGCTTTCAACCCCCAAAGTTTTTGAAACTGTATGTTGAGGTAACTCTTGTTCGATATGCTGCCGTATGTTCTGTTTACACATCCCATTAAATCAGATTCATAAATCAAGTACCCAAGTTTTACTTCTGAACGTCATATTCTCGAGCTTATCCATCAATCACAGAGCATCATCTATCTACGTTTGAATTTCTCAGCAGATGTTTGGCATGCACAACATTAAACATGTTCTAATTACCTTTTACAATAGTTGAGGTAAATCTGAAAACCGCACACTTGGACTGCAAAGTAAACAGAAACATCAAACATTTGATGAATGAGCTTGCGTCATCATCAATCATTCTGCTGCTCCGGTACATTCTGGAAGGGAAAGAAAGTGTCACATGAAGGGATTAGATCTGAACTTGTTAACCTAGTTCCAACCCCCTCAGGGCTCTGATCAAATGATCACACTGTCAACTACGGCAACAAAAAAAAGAGAGAAACTAATGATGTAAGCACATCAGATGAAGCAGGCAAACAAATTAAGAGTGCTTTCGAAACAGCAGGATTTTAACTGATGCAAATGTTGATGAATTATGAGCATGGTGGGTTTAAGCAAGCCAGCTGGGAGGGTAATTCACGGACGACCAGTGATAAACTGGAAGCCTGAATCCAATGCTAACTAGCCATCTTCCTTGGCTTGGTATCCACAGAGAAGAAGCACTGAGGAGAGAGAGAGCCAGGACAAATCGTTTATTCCAAAAATATGTGTACAAAGAAAATAATTGTGCACATTGTCATAACGTCATAAAAGCAAGCTTGGCAAACTTGACAGTAGCAATTCTTTGTTTACCTTCATTAAGCTGTTGCATACGCGTACCTTATTTAGGCTGACATGCATCCTTAAGTCTGTCTGATTGTCTGCCTGACCTTATCTGTTGTTGGAGCTCATTGAGACAGCATTCTGTCTCCTGAGAATAGATGACTCCGCTGAAGTCAAATCTGTTTATGCCCTTCAAGGGTAACTGTGAGCTGTTTTTCTCAGACACCATTGAAATTCCCTGGTAACCCTTTCAAATTCAAACAGGAGGGGAAGTTAAGGAGGGGGGGGGGGGGCAAACGTACTTTCGGGTGGCTTTCAACTTTGCCTTTACTGCGTGTTCTTCCCAAGGAATAGTCCTATTTCACGCTGTTCTGGTATTCAGAGTCCCTTCTCTCTTTGAGGTGTGCAGACGAAGCCTAGCGTGAGGCCAATCTTCAAAAACAGTTTTTCCTTTTTTTCGTTCAATCAGTTCAATTTGCATTCCCTCTATGTAATTGCTGGGAAAGTGTGAGATGTCTTTAAGAGGCACCCGACGGAGTTTACCCAATTTCCTATTATAATGTCTTTGAGTTCCAACTTTGTCTGCATTCAAAGCTCTTTCAATGAGGCCAGGCAAAGTTTATTCAGAGATCTCGGTGAACATACATAAATAAACAATATCAAATGAGCTGAGTGGACATCAAGAACACAAGTTGCTTTGGTCTTGCTCTGTCCCAAGGACTTTATGTTTTAAAGTCTAACCTTGCGGATGAAAAAGATGGTTCAAACCAACAGACCAGATGTCGGAAGCGTCTGCCAACGTGCCCTAATTCCATCGCGGTCTTAGTTAAAACAACACAGGGTGACAAACAAACACTGATAGGTTGTCTAGCCAGCTAATTTGCTGGGAAGTATTCAAAGATCAGACGCAGTATCAAAAGAAATCAACTTTTTAATGTTGTTTCGTTCAGTCGGCGGCTCATAAATATTGCAGGGAGACAGTTCTTGACGATGGCGAATCCCATGGTGGGTTGGATTCGTAGCCATAGCCACAGATAAAGGAATTAAGCTTCGATTTTCTTGTCTCCTCTCATGACAAAAGCATCCAAACGAACTTGGTTCAGCTCTGTTTCATGGTTCAACTTTGTAATCTCAGGTGTGTATGGTTGTGTGCTAACGTGGTCTCGCCTTCATTCATTCATCATCAGTGCTGCAGTGTAGCTGTAAAACAAGGCAGCAATAGTTACAGCTGTGTCATCACTAACAGGCTTATAGTCTGTTGCCATAGTTATAATTCTTAGGGGAAATCCTAGTTTTATTTTGGGCTGTACACTCACGATCGTGTATAACATTACAGAATAAATGCCCTCTTCCTTAATCGACCAAATTCTCGGTATGTAATGAAGGTCTGTGTTCTGTGCCCCTGAGGCTTCCCAAAATTGGGTTTCAGAGATTTTTGGCATTGTCTTTTGATTTGAAAAGCCTGTGAGGAGATCCGATCACCCTGGCCTTGGTGAAGAAAAATCCAATGGTTTATAGACTGTGATTAAACATCGACCGTATCACCTTGTCCGCAGCCAACATTAGCCAGCATTATTAATTAATGCTGAAAGATGGGAAATGAAGGTTTTTTCCCCATTTGTGGTCTCCACTCTCCACAGGGGGACTGACCTCACGTCACTTGCGGAGACGGTTTATAGGCACACTGTCCTCTGGGCATCTTCGCAGACAAGCCCCACGGCTAAGCATGGAAGACATACAAAATAGAGAAAACTTCAATACTCGATGACCACTGTACCATGGACTCATGCAAAGCTAAATAATGAGTCTAAAGGGGCTTTGTACGACGTGAGCCTGATTAAGGGGGAGATCTTGTGTTTATGGAGTGAAATGTAATGAAATTTGTCATCTCAGGCAATGGTGTGTATCGGCAGAAAAATGAGCTTGTGTACAGCATAATCCCTCTATGGTAAATAATCATAATAAGCAAAACTGTAATGGGGTATTCAATTGCATCATTTTTAGCAGAATATACATTTCACATGGGCATCATGTAAATAAAAAATGGATTTCAGTATATTTCAATTTCAAGAACTAATGTGCAAAAAGTTTGAAGCGTCAGTCTCAAATGCAGCCTTACATTTGTGGTTATAGGATATCAATTTTTGTAGGAGTCGCATGGTATTACGTCTAAATTGATCAAAGGGAAATGAGAGAGATAAGTGACGTTTATCTGGAACTGGGTCAATAAATGCCTTTCACACCTCTGTTAGCATTCTGAACAAATACGTTAACTTCCTCTGAATCAGGACCATATTCCATGACCGTATCATCCACAATGGCTATAAGCATGCCACTGCTTGCCAAGGTCAGCTCTGAAATAGGTGTAGGTGAATTGGAGCTCAACCGAATGAATGTCAGATACAGAAATAATCTGACCGGAATCCCAAAACAACAAATCGTAACTTGTCAAAGTTGTGGGGCACCGCCTGTAACCAGAGCACCCTAGCATGTCCTTGTTTTGACACACTCAGTGTCCTGGCACAGATGCCACCATAAATGATAAAACTCCACACTGACTGGCATTTTACAGAGACACACTTCACATTGGTCCACTCCGCTAATAAAAACTGTCATGTGACTAATTGCTCGCCATATGTTGCTATGATTGGTTGTTTGCTTAACAGGTGTTTCACTGGACACCTCGCTGTGGTATCTCAAGTTACACGAGAGCCACAAAAACACTTCTCACGGTCTTATTATGCAAGTTCTTCAATCTGCTCCCAAACTAAGAAACCAGTGTGTCACGGGAAATCCTGGTCTGAACGTGTGGAGCTTGTCTGTTCAAGAAGAGGGCAAAGGGCAGTCTGATCATGATACCGACAAGCCTCACGCTCCTTTTTCTACTGTCGCTGTCGTCTCAGTCCTCTCAGACAGCTGGGTGATGATGTCATCCAGATCATCCAATGGGAAACAGTGTGGGTGTCTCCATGGGGCGGCATTCACATTCAAATCAGTCTTTCTGAACAATACGAGGTCACATGGGCTCTGTCAGGAATTGGCAGCACCTGGATTTCAATGACATGATAAATAATGTATAATAAAATCCCCCGTCATGTAAATGTGGAAGGGAGAACCCGTATAAAAGAGCTGCTGGAGGTTTTTCCCAGATGAAGCGCCATGAAAAATGCAAATATTCTTTTCATGTGTATATATAGTGTTTTCAGCCATCCGTAAAAAAATAATTACACTTAATGAAGCTTGATGGGGGTAATTCATTCAAAACATTCATCTTGTCATCATAGGCTAAAGTTCAGGTGATTCACATGTTGTCTGCTAAATGACTAAATGTACTTGCTGAATCTTTGGATTGCACTTTTCAAAAGCCTGTTTGTCCAATAGCGATGGGTATATTAGTGGCACAAACCTTTGACTTTAAATCTTGATATCTAAGGAAGTAATTATGCACCCCAAAAAAGTTTGAAATAGATGGAGCTATTGAGGACTATACCGTTTTAAAGCTCTGAAACATACTTTTTCTGTCTCCCTCAAACAGAAACCATGATCAACTTAGATTGCTCATGGCCACAGAAAGACGTCTTGATGTAATCGTCAAGGCGTCTGGGATGTTGCATTTTGATCGCCGCAAACTCTTCTCTCAAGAGACCGATACAGGAAGGATATAAAAAGACAAAGAAAGTATCGGAAATTAATCTCAGAAGGCAGCTGAGAGAAGTCAAGTAAAGGAAGAGGGAAGAGATAAAAGGGAGATACGGGCGTCTCGTGTTTGAACCGATAGGACTGAGAAGGGGAGGAGGCAATCTGTTTTTTTTGTGTATCTGTGCTGTCAGTTTTCCCCAGACTCCTGTAGGTATGACCCAGTCTTTGCTGTGGAAGTTTTGGGTAAGTTTTCCATAAACATTTCTACTCAGGCGAACCCCCTTGACCTATCAAAAGAAATGCATTTTCACCATTAAAATCAAACATTTAACATAGGTAACTCAATGCAATGTATTATTACAGATGTACACGTTGATTTACATCTGAACCCAATTAAAACAGGCTACTAGTATCTGTATTCTAGAGGTGACTGGATAGTAGTAATGTTGAAAACACAGTAGCACATCTATTGGCAGCGTCTGATTGAAACTGGTTTCCGAAGACAAATAACGACACCCTCCCATCCCAGTTTTTCCATACCATGACCATGCGCACTCTGCCACAGCAGATGGGCTCTTCGATACTGTGCATGTGTAGAGGACAGGACAACTCGTATCGAGACAGCCCGTTGATATTTGCTTTAAACCCCGAAGGCACCGTCAAACTCCCAGGGAGAGACGTGCTGAGTTAAGGGGCATGGTGGTGTTCCTTGATGTCCGTGGATGGATGTCCCCTAGGTGGCAGAAATAACATGGCTCTCGCATGGTCAGGCATCGGACAGAGACAGAGTGACCCGGAGCAAATGGAAACACAGCATGGCTCAAACTAACTCTTCAGCCTCTGTTACACACTCACCAACTCTCCGGTGTGATGGTGGCTTCCAAGGAGGAAGGAGGAAGATGTCATGTACTGTTATCCATGCCATGGTTGATGCAGAGAGGAGGGGTAAAAGGCCAGCGAATCACGCTTGACTAAAACGTGATGGTTGGCGTAACTGTTGCTCATTGTCGAAAGGCAATACTACACTCACTTCTCTTTCTTAAACTTGAGTTGACCTGAGGAAAAAAAAAGAGGACACTTTTCTGACAAAATGAGCTCTGATATGAAATATAAAAGATCAGAGAGTTCACAATAACTCAATTTTTCATGGATTTTCTAGAAAAACCCAGTTCCCTAACTAAGATGGGCTGACAGACATACAGAGTCATGCAGGCATGGCTGGACTGGAGAATGAACAAATTAAGGAACAATGAGCTCCCTAATCACTTTCAATGCATCTAAACCCTCATTTACCTCACCAAATCATTCTCCCTTGTGTTTTCTGTTGTATTCGGCGGCACTAATGACCAGAAAATGAATGCCTCCAATTAGTGCTGGTCCTGGAAGATAATTTGGCCAGAATTCTAAGGCCAAGTTCTGCTTTTCCCTTAATAGGAAAGATAAAAACCAAGAGAAAGTGTGTGGAGTGTCTGAGATGGAAGGATATGATTGGGTGACGAAAACAAGAGTAAAGAGGGGAATTGAAACTTTTCATATTCTTTGATAGCTGTATAGTCGACCGTTTTAGAACAAGGTCTCCAGTTTCCTCTTATTTCGTCTGACTGCTTAGCCATTTTCTGTCTTTGATCTAAGCCACGCCACCGCACTGTCAGACCTGGAGGAAAACGGTTGCTTCAGCCAATCAAGAGCCTCTGTCGTCCATTTGGTCCATGGCATATGTATTGAATTATTCATCCAGTCAAGGACACACGTCTGTCTAAATGTCTCAACTTCCATTCGGCACAGCAGTGGCTGTAGAAGCCTGCCAGATGCACAGATGGTCAAAGCAGAGACAAAATGGCCGCTCTGTTAGTCCCTGGCACCTGTTCTTCAAGATGGCCAGGTTTTAATTCCTGTGGATAACAGGACAAAAAGCTCCATCATTTCATCCTTTCCACCCCTGAAACATTTAGGACACCGAGATGGAGATTATCTCGCGTATAGTAACACCTTGGGGGACCATATTCATAAATTCTTTATGTGTGTATGTGCTTCTTGATATAACAGTTAAGACTTAAACCACCTGAAGGCACCAGATGGCTGACATCCCATGACTAGAAACTATACAACAATCTCCACTTACCTCAGAGGTCACAGTCAATTACAAACAGTGTTGTGCTACACCATATGGTAAGACAGTATGTACTTGACATGATACAAAACATCCGAAACCCAAAGTTTTTTCCATTATGGCTCAAATTTCAACCTGAATTCATTCGCTATTCGGAAAGGGTATCTAGCACACTTCCTGGATAAAGATTAGACAACTGCTAACCTACCCTGCAACCAGAATACCTTTCCTTACATATTTTGCTCTGACCTTTTTTTCTTCTCCTTCTCCACACGTTTTCCTTTTACGCCAGACCTTCACCCCTCTCTTTTGAAGCGACTGAATGTGTCCACCTACATTCTTCATTAGATGGACTTGTCTGAACCCCCAGTCTGAGCCCAGAGATTGTCCAGTCCACACACAAAAAAAACATATCTGCATTGTCAAACAACAAATCGACACCTTTCAATAATCCAGTGGCTCTGATTTGTGTGACAGCACACATGTTCAGTCAGAGGGTGAATGATGAGGCAGAAAGACCTTTAAGCTAATGCTAAAAGGTCTTTATCTCCAAGAGAGGACAGGGCACTGCTGCTTGAATAGCTTGTATGAGAGATTGACAGGTCGGTTACTGAGGAGACTGGCCACCCAAATGTCACAGTGAGGAGGGGAAAGGAGCCAATTAGGATCCAGCAGTCTATCTTGTGCCTGCAGCACAGAGAAGAGGTCAATTTCATAGTATAGCTTTGTGGAACTTGGGTGCAGGCCTACAACTAAAACAACATAGCTGTGTAAAGGTTGTTAGGTTGTTAAGGTTCATCCGGTGTTATCAACGAGCACATACTCATTAAAGATTAGATATTTTTCGAAAAAAGTTTTCGAAAGTGTTCTTTGAAACAATCACAACATTTTCAGGACCTAATGTTGGTCATACACAAGTATGAGTTGGAGAAATGGAAACAGTTTAGAACCTTGGTCCAATATCTTTCAGGACCACCTGCATTAGTTTGGAGAACAAATCATGTTGAACACGTCATTCACCATAACAACCTTATTTAAAAACACATTTGGCCACAAGAGCCCACATGAGCTGAGCTAGAATGCTGCTGTTTACGATCATTACTCACTCGCTCCACGCACACACACACAAGCACACACACAGGGTACAGTACACACACATACAAACATACGCATGTACGCACACAGACACACACACACTCAGACTGTATCTCGCAATCAGTTTCACCACTGTTACTCTGATTAATAAGTCAGAAAGTGTTGATTACAACCATTTCTCACCTTGACAAGACGGGAAATCAATCAGACTGGTGTCAGATCAGTTGGTCTGGTCTCTTATTAGACAGCACATGCTGTCATATATTTTCGGGCCAAAAATAATCTGTCAAAAATGGAAAAGGGATATTGCATCCATTGTACAAGAACTCACATCAAATTTGATTCGATCTGTGAAAAACATGGGAAAACATTTGATAGGGCTCTGAGGAGGTGAAAAGAACAATGTTATGAGAAACCATTTTATCTTCCTTCCGAATTTTGACACCACGGGAATATTGTGGACTTCCTGACCTTACTACCCCTGGAATGGCATTATGGGATATTACAGATACTAATAAAAGCCTGAAAGTGGACACAGTTTTACGTACATACATACTGAAATAGAAAAACGTAAAAAACGGAATCATGTATGCATCTGAAAATAATTCTTTTCTAGGCCTCAAAACTCATACTAGTGTGGAAAAAGCTTACAAAATGTCAAGACAAGCACATTTCATATGAAAGCTGTTGCTTCAAAGAGAAATGGTGTGTGACAGGTATGTGTTTACCGATAGCCTGACGAGAAAGTGCAAGGCAGTGTCAACTCAAAACATTCCACTGTATTTGATTGGACAGACGGGCTTGACATGATGCCACCTCTTGCTGTGTACACAGTGTGCTATTTTTAGCTTCAATCTTTTCACACTCTCTCTGTTTGTCCGACAGCTTCTCTTTCTTTCGCCTCTGTCTGTCCTTGGAACAACTTGTTTTGTTGTTTTTACTCTAATGACGCTCAAGTGACACAGAAAGACACCAGTTGACTGTTTTGTGTGAGGAGTTATGAGCCAGAACTAAAAGTTATAATACCTCAGTACTGCATTTCATTGTTTATTTCACAACAGGAGGGGATGAAGAGCATCATTGGACCTGTCAAAGTTACTAACCAGCAGTGTTACAACATCACATTAAATAAAGATCGACTTGCTTGGCACCCATCCAATTCTGGACTGGAACGAATGCCAGTTAGTGTAGCCTCGTGTGCCTAGCAATGTTCCCAATGAGATAACCACCATATCAGAATCTCAAGTAGCCTCAACTATTTTGAAGCTGCCTTATCGAAAAAAGAAAGCCCGAAAGATAAAAACCTTTCTTCTTCTAAGCTTGCCTAACCGCATGGCTTGGCTATAACCACTCTTCTAAAGACCAAGTCTGTTGTTCCTTGAAGTCCTTGAAGTCTTTTCTTCTGCTTTCTGAAGACGGATTTGCAGACAAAAGCCATGTTCAACAGGCTAGCTGAGGACCAGACACACAGACACAATAGAGAAGACCACCAGCTAGGTCACTGTGCAAACTGTCACTTCACTGACATTTGCAGGATACTGACAAACTGACAGTAACCCATTTGACAAATATTTTTGACAGAATCACTTTGTGTTAGACATTTACATGACATACTGTTGATGGGATTATTTAAAATTATATTTTAACACTTGTCATGACGGCAATTACCTAATACTTTGTTGGTGGGGTTAATGGGCTTGTATGGTTACATACTTTAAAGGAGGCCTTGAATGATTCTATCCTTTTGCAGTCCTCAAATGTCAATGCAGGCATATTAGTTATTATAAAGATATTTCTTTGTGGCAGTCTGGCAGAAAGGATATGTCTTGATGCAATCACACTGCTGTGAACTGACCTTTCTGCCGAGGCGCTATGTCGTTTTTTCTCGCTGGAATGCAGTTAAAGGACACAGCATCCAAAAGTGCTTAAGTACACTCCACATTGCACATACGAGCTACGGATGAACTTCTCCCGTCTGTGTCAGTATTCATGCTGTTAGAATAGATTAAACTATATTGTCCAGTGGAACTTCTCATGCATGGTGTGTGTGTGTGTGTGTGTTTGTGTGGGTGTGGTATTGTGTGGAGAGTTCTCGTTCTCTCCCTCTCTCTTTCTCTCCCGCTCTCTCCCTCTCTCTTTCTCTCCCCCTCTCTCTCTTAGTAACTTACCTCTGCTTTATTAGGAATCACATCCTCTACAAAAGTGCATTACTCCTAATAAAAACCAGTTGCTGTTGAGCTCTTAGGAGAATAACGATAATGACAAAAACAGTTGGATGTAGACTGGGTTTGAATGGCCTCGCCAACTAGACCCCACAGCAGAGTTTAAGCTCTCACAGAAGACAATAAAAAGTAGTTCTCTCTCTCTCTGTCTCTCTCTCTGTCTGTCTCTGTCTGTCTCTCTCTCTCTCTGTCTCTCTCTGTCTGTCTGTCTCTCTCTGTCTGTCTCTGTCTGTCTGTCTGTCTGTCTCTCTCTCTCTCTCTCTCTCTCTCTCTCTCTCTCTCTCTCTCTGTGTCTCTCTCTCTCTCTCTCTCTCTCTGTCTCTCTCTGTCTCTCTGCGTCTGTGTCCAGCTCCAACAGTGAGTCGCCGTTCTACGGAAGTGACCAAGGACACGATGTAATGGAGCTGCAGGTGTTTGGGTGACCAATCACACGAGCCCCTCCAGTTCAGTCAGGAAGTCATCGAGACCTAGTGGGCATCTGGGGATAGTTCAGCTGCTGTTGGCCAGTCCTCTCCTCAGATTGATGCCTTTGTCACATCCACACACCCATTACGACCGTAAAGACAAAATGAGACTCTGGGACAGAAGGTAATATGTCGTACCCCAGCCTGTGTCTGCCCCACTCCCCTGGGGCTGAAGGAACATTGAAGGCAAACCAGACAGGAAGCAATTACTACTCGAGCAGGGAGGAAAGAGGCCTCAGCAGGGACTCAAACCTCTGACCAGTCGGAAATCAAAAGGAGCTGCTCTCGCTCTCTGTGGTGAAGTGGTCCCGACACAGTGCCGTGTGTGACGACGGATCGGTTACAAGGTCGCTGAACCAAAGCCCTGAGGCAGGCACGACGTGGTTGTGTTCCAGAGAGCTGTGTAGGAAGCCGGACCTGAGAGGACGCAGGTTACTCCCAGAACTAACCGCAGTCTGCCTAGGATCCTCCCAGCAAGGTCTCGCCAACAAAGCGTTTCAGGAGGTTTCGGTCGTCAATGCAAGCGAGTGGTGCCAAAGTCAGAGCGACGAGAAAGAGGGGTGTCAGATGAGGCCCTCGTCCTGTGAAGGATGCATTCGAGGCAGCCGATACACAAGATGTATCAAATTTACGACGTGACAAGAGAAATCTTGAGCGGGGTTCCAGCCTTAGCCTTTGGGCATCAGATTATGAGCCTGTCCTTAACGGCGTCTGAGCGATGGGGCTAACATACCGATAGATTGATGATGCTGCACTATCGATTTCCTCTGAATCATTGCGTGCCGCCGCTATAGGGCGTTTGGTTATTGAACTTGACGGGCACAGCCTGTTTTGTGTTGAACTGCACCGATCTGCGGCTCGCTGAGGTGTGTCACTGTGTTCAGCTTTTCCTGGCTAAGATCGTTCAGGCCTCGGTAGCAAGGCCCCAAGCAAGAAGGGGAGGGCCGGGGGTGATTGGCAGAGACGGCAGTCAAGCGTGGCGGGGCACTAAATGAATCTGCCCGCAGGAAAAGGGCAACTCGTCAGATCCATGCAAAAACGGAGGATGCATAGCCCCCAGCCCGACTGGGCCCAGGTTTAAAGGGCAGCGGAAAAATACAGAAACAAGAGTAACTAAAGAGAAAGAGAGGAATAGGGCAGACAAGAGTTGAAATAAAACTACCTTCTGCATGTTTGGCCTGTCACTGTGGACTAGCATTTTGTATAAAGCACTGTGAGCGCACTCATTTGACCATCTCCATCGAGAAAGGGTAGCTGTATGCAAAATAGAGGTACATAAAGTGACCTTCCGGTAGGGGGATTTTTTAGCATGCTAATATATCCAGCTCTCTTTGACTGGCTTGCACAATCCAATCCGTTTGAATGGTTTCCAGATTCATTAATCTGGCACACACCTACAGATAGTACTTACAGTATATGAATGATCCTCGCTTTTATTTAAAACACCTTCAGTTTTTACACACTTGACATGACATTTTAAAAGCACCCTACTTTTCAAAACAGGGTCTGAGAGTTAGAGAGAATGCATTTCCATTAAAATGGCTCTTAATCACGTCATGTTGATGGTCGTTGCATAGTAGCTTTTAGCCAGCTAATGGCCAAATATGATGGACCGGCCGTCCAAATGCCAATTGACCCCAGGGCCTTTTCCTCCCACTACAGTGCCCTCTGACCCGGACAAGCTGGCAGTTTGACAGTCGCACACTTTGACTTGTGTGAACCAAGAAGAGGAAACCCTCATCTCCTGCCTCGAGGGCTAGCAGTGTGAGGTGTGGGGTGTGGGGTAACGGTCATGTGTGGGCATTAGCCATTTGGAAAGGTCATTTATCATGTGTCCAGTGCCTCCAACGCCCGTGACCTGACAACACAGGAAAGTACAACGCTACCCTTTACAGACCCTCGTATGCTCGCTGTTTCCTCAAGTAAATAGGAATGCTATACAGACCCACTTTCATTTGCTGGGTTTTGTCTCCAGTACCGTACAACGTAACGCTACACAGACCCACGTTCATATGCTGTCTTGCTGCCTCGAGTGAACAGGGGACCAGCGTTGACGCTTACGTTCCTGATGGCTCGTTTTCACGGAGAGGCTGGATGTAGCTGCTGTCGAACTAAGTGACTGTCTCACAGGCGGAGGGGATTTGCCCACACCTTGATAATGACTACGTCCAGATGAAGACAGGCCTGATGGGAAGCATCGGACTCAAGCTGCTTATTCTGTCCTCAACCCAAACAGTTTGTGTGCATGTGTACGATAGAGAGAGAGAAAGGGAGGGAGGGAGGGAGGGAGGGAGGGAGGGAGGGAGGGAGGGAGGGAGGGAGGGAGGGAGGGAGGGAGGGAGGGAGGGAGGGAGGGAGAGAGAGAGAAAGAGAGGGAAGGAGAGAGAGAGGGGGACAGAGACAGAGAGAGGGAGGGAGGGAGGGAGGGAGGGAGGGAGGGAGAGAGAGAGAGAGAGAGAGAGAGAGAGGGAGGGAGGGAGGGAGGGAGGGAGGGAGGGAGGGAGGGAGGGAGAGAGAGAAGGGGAGATTATTTGACTCGTGCTCCTTAGTAGAGTGACTGTTGCCACAGTACTGTGCCTTTCTCAGTTTGAGAGTTTTTGCACTTTAATTGCTTTCGGAGAACTTTAGCATGGAGTGTTATGTAAAGCAGCTTGGGTGACTGAGCATAATGAGGACGAGTTTAAAGCCACTGTTGGGAGTCAGGGGGAGTCTATTTAGATAAGATAAAAGTGATCAGTGATTGTTTCTCTCCCTGGTGTAGCATGAAAAGATTGGTGGTAATGTGAGGGAATGGAGGTAATGTGAGCTGAGCTAATACAATTTGCAAGTGAAACCATGTCATGTGCTTTATAGATACATTGGACAGGTGCTGGGCAGCATGCAAAGTGAAAACAGTGTTGGGGTTTTGATGAAGACGCACAGCTCAATATAAACAAACAGCGACGCAAGTAAACACCAAGCTCGGTTGGAATATTGGAGGTTAGGAGCAGAGCCCAACTATGTGAGATTCTATTTCTAAAAGCAATTAGTTCCACTGTGGAAATGATCTGCTGCCGTCGTCCGAGAGACAGACTGTTTGTGTTCCACCCAATGAGCAGATACCTTGAATTTGTTCCGTTAAGGTGCTTCTCAATGATGTATCGCCGAACAGTCTTCTGCCTGTTTTCTGGCCCTGTGCTGAGAAGCTTCTTTCAGCCAGTCTGTAAAAGGACTTAACCGGATCAAATCAAATCAAATTTATTTGTATAGCCCTTTTTACACGCAAGCATGTCACAGAGGGCTTCACATACGCCCCTAGAACTGCCCCTCAACCAACCTAAACCCTCAAGGAAGACAAGGAAAAACTCCCAGAAAAACTCTCAGCAGGAGAAAAAATGGAAGAAACCTTGGGAGGAGCAATTCAGAGAGGGATCCCCTCCTCCAGAGACGGTTGGTGAGAGAGAGGAGCAGAACAGGATTCTGTATCGAGTTCACTTTGTCCCAAGCGGAATTCCGATCATCCTGAAGTTCAGTGCTGAACTTCACCTGACAAGTATGGCCTCTTGCGTGTCGATTATGCTACACTTAAGATGCTGCTGTGCAGATTACAGGTCTCTGTCGAGGATTTGTCATCATAGATACTTATGAAGATATTCGCCCAATGATACTGGGACCCACGCTGGCCCAATTACAAAGTGACATGTGATAAACCATGTATGTGTCAGCGTGTGTGTGCCATGTGTGTGTCAGCGTGTGTGTGCCATGTGTGTCAGCGTGTGTGTGCCATGTGTGTGTCAGTGTGTGTGTGCCATGTGTGTGCCATGTGTGTGTCAGTGTGTGTGTGCCATGTGTGTGTGCCATGTGTGTGCCATGTGTGTGTGCCATGTGTGTGTCAGCGTGTGTGTGCCATGTGTGTGTCAGCGTGTGTGTGCTCCACCACACTCCCAGGGTACGACACAAGCCTGAAGGATCCTAGATAAACTCCCCGGATTAGGACGTTGGATCTGGGCACTGGTGTTAGACGTCTGGAAGAAATATCCAGGCCCTGTCTGTTGTCTGGCCCCTGGGAAAGAACTGTATTATTTGAAGAATGATAACAGAAGGGAATCATGCATATCAGGGCTAATCACCTCCTGTTTTCAACTCCAGCAGTGGGCAGGGAGCCTGTTGAAGACAGGCTAAGACTTGCTCAGGGACCCGTTTTCTTCCAAGGCTTACGTAAAAGCTAAGAATAGACTATCATTTTAGTCACCTGATAAAATGAGTGTTGAAAGTGAAACGGCGAAGGAGAGAGAGGGGAAACGTGAAAGAAAGACAGAGACAGATGGTGAGATATGATGAACTGACCGTCTATCTGAGACTAGAGACTAGTTTGCAAAATGTCCTAGAAAATACATCTTATATTTTTTGGGATTTGACGCCTAGCTTTACGCTAACTGCTTTCCTACCAAAAAAATATAATAAAGGGATAGAACATGAGGATTCTGAGGACTCTTAACCCCTCACTCTATGGTGATAACTTCAAATGAGGACTCAGCCGTCTAAGGATTTAGTGTAGTGATATACACCCACACACACACACACACAAACTCACAGGTCTTCCATGTCCTGCTAGCTTTTAGCTGATTGACTAGCTCTCTCCGGGACGCTAACCAGGACAAACAGAAGCCCTCTTACCTCAATCACACTGTATATCACCACGAATATGGTCTGGGAAGGAGAGCCTCTTAAAACGCAAGACCCGTCGCACCCCGCCCACACTTTGCCGGGAATCATCACAGTAATTCCCCCCCCTAACCCCACCCCCTGGAGCCCCTCTCGTTTTAATTTCTTCAAAGTGCAACCGCCCCCCCCCCCCTCCCCTCCCCCCCCCCCCCCCTCAGCTAAAGGCAGTCTGTCCAGCTCTCCCTCCTTCTACGAAGGGCCATCTTAATTAGGAACCCCGTATCAACATGGCTCGGTAAATCACGTGGAACCCCACTCCAGCCTCCCTTGCAACCAATCCTCCCCACAGGCCGATTGCAGAGCTCCGGATTCGAAAGTCAATATCTCATTGGGGTGATAAGTGAGTACAGGATGGTGCACGTGTGGCTGGTCCTCCCCCTCCTTTTAATGGTATTGGACTGGTCCTGTCTATTAGCGGAAGCCTTTAATTGAGTTTGTGTCCTTCATATGCCTGTTGGGGAGGATTTGCTTTATCTGCACTTTGTCAAAAGGCAAGATTGGCAGTTATGAGAACCAAGAGCATGAGGGCAGTGCTCTATCACCCGGGGTCAATCTTCAGATCAATCAAACTGTTTAGCGCGGAATACATCACCTGCTATAGAAGTTCAGGTGAATTTTTCCTTGTGAGGGCACTTGACTATGGCAATAATTGTAGACCTCGATACGGCAGTTTAGTTGAAAGACATAAATGGTTTGATACCTTTAACAATGGCTTGTGCCACCATGGTGGCTCCACCAAAAAAAAGAAACTATTTCCTCTTTTGTGTGATATAGTCATAAATTATATCCACTAGTCAGTGACAAGTGAGTGTGGTGGACTAATGTTTAAGTTACAGTTTTATTTTAGAGGAACCGACTAACCTTCCATGCGAGCAACTCTTTTTTTCCTAGGAAACTGACATTTCTTACCTTGTTCAGTCTCCATCTTATCTGTTTAGAAACTCATGACATCACTTTAAAAGCATGTATCTCTCAGCTTGTATCAGCTTGTTGGAGTCTCACAGCACTTCTGAACTAACAGCCTCTGCATATTCTTCAAGTAACAGTCAAAGCGAGGGCAAAGCCTTCTCCGCTCTGCTTTACTAAAGTACAAAACAAGTGAAGCAGTACGATCTCATCGCACATCATTTTGTTCATGCTGTGAGACCAAACGACACCGAAAATTGCCCACATCCCCCCCATTCCAAAAACCAAATGACTGAAATAAGCTGAAAATACGTTTTCAATCCATAATTACAGTTTTGAATGAGACCAGATTCCTTTAATTTCGCCACTTTCCATTTATTTTCCATTAGGAATGAATCCAGACTGTGATGCTGTCCGCTGGCCAAATAGAGATTGTCTCAGGGGAACAAACCGACATTTAAAATGAAACTGAAAGCTGAATAGTTCTAATAAGTCTGTGTTGCCCAGGAGCCAAGCAATATCAATTTCCTCTCAGCTCATAGAGCTATGACCAACCTGATCAGCATTGCTTTCACAAATGAAAAAAAGAGCTCTTTACCTGCTTTTAATGAGTATAGGGTTGAGCCCTTCTTTCATTCAGGCTGTGAATGACAGAGGCGGGGGTCGAGGTCCACACATATTAACAAGCAACGAACATGGCTGGATGGCTGAAAATGCATCGTCTGAGTCATTGTGAGAAATTGGAAAGGTCACTGACCTCTTCCCTTTTCCCTCCCTGGACTTCTGCATCCTGTCGCACTCGTTCTGCCATGTTAATCACGAAGGTGGCATGGCAGAATGACCGCTCCCTGTCTATGTGTCCCTGCCTGGACGGTGTCTGTGCTATTTGTGTACAGCCCAACCTTACCAGGACAGAGCTTACCCGAAGAATAGAAATCACGTCTAGCTCTAAGGAATAGAATGTCTGCTCTGAGAAATACAAATCGTTTCCTTACTGGGGTATCCTTTTACGTTTTCCTAAACACACGGTATTCTTCTGTTACTGTGATTCATCTGCAGTACCCAGCACAGTACTACTGCCAACTTGAACTGACTCGACAAGAGAGAGAGAGACAGCAAGAGAGAGAGAGAGAGAGACAGCGAGAGAGAGAGACAGCGAGAGAGAGAGCGAGAGAGACAGCGAGAGAGAGAGAGAGAGAGAGAGAGAGCGAGAGAGACAGCGAGAGAGAGAGAGCGAGAGAGAGAGAGAGAGAGCGAGAGAGAGAGACTGACCATCCATCAACATGGGCACTCTCAGGCTAATATAAGATTAGAAGAGTGATTACCCCGGCTGGACTCTGGAGCCTGATGCTGTAGAGGGGGCTGTAGTAGCGGTGAGTGATGGTTCACCCCAGCCAGGCCTGGGCCCTGATGTAAGCCAGGTAGGCTGAGACGAATAGTTCTGACCTAGCCCGTGTTCCCATGTATCCACGCTGTTGATAAATCATCCAGATTGAGATGAGTCATCTGGCTGCGTACCCTCAGAACCACATCAAGAATAAGGTCCAATCAACATAATGAACCCAAATAAAGTCATGATGGTCATTATGATCAACAATCTAATCGTGTAATAGTGGCACATGCATAAATCACAGGCTGGTGTATTTGGGAAAAACATTCTCTTTTTTAAGAAGCAAGTCTATGCAAAAATAATGAATGTCATTCAAGGAAGTGAAGCTCATTTTGTGTGAGCACTATGTTTAATATAGTGCAAAGTATTGTTTAGCATTGCTAAATAAAACTAGAGAGCGTGGCATTTCTGGGGATATTGTGTTTGCGGCCACGACATCCGCAGAACACGAGTGTTCTGTTTCTAGTCTAGAACACCATAGTTCTACTTGGAACCTTGTCTTCAGACAGCTGTTCTATTGTGACATGTTTTGGATAGCTCATGTTCACTCATTTGAATAAATGTTCGATTTATTAAACGATAGTAAAAACGGCAGTCTTCCAGGAATCTTCTACCAGCAAATTCCCAAGAAATGTCTGAATTGTATACGAGAAATCCAAAGCCTGCACTTCAGTTTCTCTTCTGGCACTTTTGACTTGGCCGCGTTGTGATCAACAGCATGTTCAATTCTCATAAGTTTGACTCCCTGGACTTTTTGTTTACCAGGTTTTTACCTGGTAAACAAGAATATGCTGATTGCATATCACTGTAGCTATTTCCTGGATTAGCCCAGGGAAACCCCTCAGAGTCCGAAGTAGTACTACAATACCTACAAGTAGATTATTGTGTTCTTCCTACCTTTGCTTATTTCAGACTTATTCATGTTAATCCTTTGGAATAACCTTTTGTAGGTTTTTTTGTTGGCGTGGCACTGAGCACCCAATTATCCCTCAAGAAGCAGTTTGAACAGCTGTGCTGGTCTGACAAAGGTGCTCAAGGCTGGGTATGTATAAGTGTGCGCATGCATGTATACACACACACAGACCGTACAGTTTAGAGCCACCACATGGGGAACGGCAGGTTCTCGGGTGGGTGTGAAATTCAACTATAATTATACGCTCGGGTGATATTCTTGTTATTGAGGCTCATGCACTATAATATTCATTGGAGTCGCACTCCGGAGAGGCCAGCTTTCCTCCAGCTTCATGCCACCCTCCAGAGCGCTACAAGCTCTAAGGACCAGCAGGAGGATCCTTGGAAATGAAAGATAAGCCCTGTCGAACTGGGGACACCCACATATGTGCTGCCAGCAAAGCGAATATAACAAATTACGAAAGCAATCCAGCTGAGGATATGGGGGCTGGAGGAGACCGACTCTGCCTGCTCAGAACACCGCCTCTGCTGTCTCTGGGGGCTGGAGGAGACCGACTCTGTCTGCTCAGAACACCGCCTCTGCTGTCTCTGGGGGCTGGAGGAGACCGACTCTGCCTGCTCAGAACACCGCCTCTGGTGTCTCTGGGGGCTGGAGGAGACCGACTCTGCCTGCTCAGAACACCGCCTCTGCTGTCTCTGGGGGCTGGAGGAGACCGACTCTGCCTGCTCAGAACACCGCCTCTGCTGTCTCTGGGGGCTGGAGGAGACCGACTCTGCCTGCTCAGAACAGGGCCTCTGGTGTCTCTGGGGGCTGGAGGAGACCGACTCCGCCTGCTCAGAACACCGCCTCTGCTGTCTCTGGGGGCTGGAGGAGACCGACTCTGCCTGCTCAGAACACCGCCTCTGCTGTCTCTGGGGGCTGGAGGAGACCGACTCCGCCTGCTCAGAACACCGCCTCTGCTGTCTCTGGGGGCTGGAGGAGACCGACTCTGCCTGCTCAGAACACCGCCTCTGCTGTCCCCGGAGGTGGGAGGACGTAGGACTGCGGTAGGTCAGTGTCGCTGACGAAGAGAAGGGTTCAGGAATGAAGGATGACAGACAAAGATCCTTGGCGGGGAAGTGCACAGGAGCTTGTTCTTTTGTATCAACTATTTGCCTGCGAGTCGAGATGAGGATTTAGGAGTGATCCGTAATGGTGGATCAATCCGACTTGAATGTGGAATGAGGGGCTGCCATTCAATACATTCATGACTCGCCATTGATTAGAGAGTCAGATGGCTGAGCGGTGAGGGAGTCGGGTTAGTAATCAGAAGGTTGCCGGATCGATTCCCCGCCGTGCCAAATGACGTTGTGTCCTTGGGCAAGGCACTTCACCTCGGGGGGAATGTCCCTGTACTTACTGTAAGTCGCTCTGGATAAGAGCGTCTGCTAAATGTAAATGTAAATGTAAATGATGAACATGCTGTAGAGAACAAAAGGAGCAGTGGTCGATGAGCTCTTAGGATGTGCTCTGACCAGAGGAGAGGTGATACAGGCATTATCATGTCCGATTCAGCTTCAGGTTGATCTGAATAGGTGACCTCTTTGACGCCCCCTCCCCCCCCCCCCATGTCTTAATTGTAGGCGCCATCCACTTATTGAATGTAAACCACAATTCAATGATGGTAAGTCAATGCTCAGAGGGATGTCTCTCTCTGACGCGCACACACGCACGCACGCACACACACACACACACTGGCCCCCTTGAGAGCACATGGTGGGAAATTCGGTGAGATGGTAATGAAATGATGGGTCAAATTTAAGAGGCCAGACACGGTGTGGTAAAGCTCTCTCTCTCTCAACTCTCTTTCAAGCTCTGTCCCTCTCTCCTACTCCTCTCACCCTTTGTCCACCAGTCTCTCTCTCTCCCTCCATCATTCTCTCTTTCTCTTTTCCAGCAGGTTTACAGACCCTCCGTAAATGTCAGTGTTCATGGAGGCGCAAATAACAGACAGCCTGTCCACTTCTCACGAAATAAAACAACAACATAAAACGAATCGGTGGACCCGAAAAGCTACACTGCAGAGAAGAAGAAAAGAAAAAAAGACAGGGAGAAACAGTATGTTTCAAATACTTCCCTGTTAAAGTAATAGCCCTGGATACAGACTGGGGCTAATGAGCTGGGGTGATTCATATTTAGATGAATAATGAGCGGGTTCCTTCAAAGTTAAAGGCTTTAAATAAACTGCTGTAGCTGCACACCTCGGGCTTTTAACTCCTCTCGCCATTAATACCATCATGACCCAGCGTAATCACAGCCCTTCAGCAGGGCTGACCGGTACCGACGCTGTAGTCACAAGTTAATGATCAGGATTGAGACGCAGAACAAACGCAACTCATCTAAATCAGGGTTTATATACCGAATGGAATCATTCTACTGCGTCAGCCTGTCAGAAAGGTAGCTTTAGCATGAAGAGTTAGCAGCGATAAGGGTTAGCGTGGGATGGCGTGACCAGTGTTGCCACAGTTACTTTGAAAAAGTAACTTAGTTACGTTACAGTTACTTGATTTTAAAAGTAACTTAGTTACTTTACGTAACTAAGTTAGATTACAAGTTACTTTATTAGTTACATTCAGCAGCTGCCGACAACCCCCCCGCCGCCTCAACATAAAAATAGGTGTGTTCGACTTCATGCAGTGCCGCCGGTGCTGCATGAAGTCGAACACACCTATTGACAACCGGCTCTATAAGTTTGACTGTGCAGTGCTGCGACTCCAAATGTTTCTTCAAATTTGACGTCGTGTTTTTGTAGCTTGATAGCATTTTGTCGCCACCAGCACAGAGTGTACAACGAACCTTGATATTTCCATCTTTAGCTGACAAATACTCAAAATAGTGATTGTATTTCCAACTCGAAAATGCGCATCTCTCTCTCTCTCCTGCTACATTGTTGTTTGTGTCGCTGAGTGGTAGGTCTATGTATATACACGTGACGTGACCCTCGTGCTGAAAACGTGACTTAATTGTCGCATAGGCTTAACTCCCAGAGACGCAAGAAGAAATCAAATATATATTTTACTATTAATGACAAAATAGTAACGCACAGTGACTTGGACAAGTAACTTTAATCTGATTACTGGTTTGGAAATAGTAACGCGTTAGATTACTCGTTACTGAAAAAAGTGGTCAGATTAGAGTAACGCGTTACTAAGTAACGCGTTACCGGCATCACTGGGTGTGACGTTTGTATAACGTGTGTAGGTGGGCTAGAGTTGGCCGTGAACCTGTGTGTGTGATAATGAAAGGAGAGGTGGGTATCGGGGCGGGTTCCAGAGTTGTGGCTTCTGATGCTGCAGCGCACCAGGCCCCACAGAGAGAGGTGAGGCAGATGAAAGAGACCCATCTCTGGGTTTCCCCTCTCCTCCTCCTCCTCTCTGTACTTCAAAACACAGAGAGGCATCAGCTTTCGAGACTCATGTCTTATTGATGTCCTCGTCCGAGCAGTGTTTGACTAACTTGTTTGTTGGGAATGGACTACATAATGCCTCTGTTTATGAAAGTGAGAAAGGTTATGAATATAGGACAAATCCTTTGAACATAAAGGTGCGACGACTTTAGAAGGGACACACGTCAGTACTTTGGACTCCGATGCCATGGCAACTAAATATACATTTGCATTTGAATAAGGAAAATTGTTCAGCGAATTTTTCAGAGGATTACCTTTGCAACACAGTTCACCAAAAAACCCTGAAAACACTAAGCGAGCATGTGTAACAAGGTGCAGGGAGGACCCGGGCACAGGGAGACAAACGAGGCAGTATGCAGGAACAAAAAAGGCTTACTAAAAAGGTGGACAAAGCAGGGCTGAAAAGGGACAAGAAACACACGTCAAGAAACACACGTCAAGAAACACACCACAAGAAACACACAACAAGAAACACACCACAAGAAACACACCACAAGAAACACACAACAAGAAACACACCACAAGAAACACACGTCAAGAAACACACCACAAGAAACACACCACAAGAAACACACCACAAGAAACACACGTCAAGAAACACACCACAAGAAACACACAACAAGAAACACACCACAAGAAACACACCACAAGAAACACACCACAAGAAACACACGTCAAGAAACACACCACAAGAAACACACCACAAGAAACACACCACAAGAAACACACCACAAGAAACACACCACAAGAAACACACCACAACAACGAACCGAGACTGAACAAATAACAGGGACTTAAATACCAAACCAAACAAGACACAGGTGAACGCAACAACACTAACGAGACCATTGACAGACAAACAACAAGACACAGGTGAACCTAATACACACAGCACACAGGGACACACACTATGGCAGGCAACCACAGGCTGTGGGCGTGACATTATGGCTCACTCTCAATGCTCATTTTCATTCAAACACATTTAAACAACGGAAATACGCACAGTCTCAAATTAAGTGCCGCCTTTTATCATTAAGTCTTACATCAATTCGATTTTTTTTTCTGTATGTTATTCCCCGGAAGAAAACAAGCTGTAACAAGCTTTCGCAGATTTCGTAGCTGGTCACAGCTATTTTAATTGTACTGGTCTCAGCGAAAAAACTGTGAAAATCTGCCAACATGATCACACTACATTACATGGTAATAAATAGACCATTTTTGTCCTGCAAACTGTTTCATACAGTTTCTGTCTTCAGAAAACAGCTTTGTGAAATATTTTCTGTCCTCTCCTTTCTTCACTTACAAGGTCAGGTAGTTCTCCACATCTACAGCCATCTCTGGGATCTTGAATGTTCCAAAACTCTCCCCTCTGAAATATGAATTCAGTTGCGATATCTTTGTATTTATCTTCATCTTCTCCCTTTACTTTCTTGGTCCCTTTTTGAACCTCCATTAACCAGGCCAGTTGCTGTGGGACTCCTGTGTAGACTAGCTCAGCTTTTATGAGACCCTCAGAGGAGCGAAGAGTCAGTCGACTACACGGCTCAGGGGAGCTCAGGCCTCTCTCAAGCCTCGTAGTTCTGGGATGAGAGGGCACTTTCATCAGCTTAGAGCACACCATGGGTGAAAGTCATCTCTCTCTCTCTCTCTCTCTCCCCACTCTCTCTCTCTCCACGGGATACTTTTCAGTTAAGATGATAGGTAGGTTGTTTGTTTCTTATAACAAATATAATATACGTTTAATCAAAACTTGCTTTTAGGCTGTTTTTTAGGGAGGCAAACAAAGTCAGCCATGTTGTTTGTTTGCCCACCCAACAGGGCCAGATTTCCAACGTGCTCGACAAACTGGAGTGTTCGAAACTCAACACATGCCCATCTAATCGCAATCCACCGAAAGCAATTACGACAGAGATTTCTATGGCTCAAATGATTATCTCTTTAATAAGTGCAGCCTGATGACTGACAGCTCCACGGTTTGTGATCTGGAGCGATTCTCCTTGCCTCACCGCTCTCTAACAAACCAACATGGTTGACCTCACCAGCTCGCTAGCTCTGCTCTTGGTCAACAGGACCACCTGACCAGAAAATAGACAGGATCCGCGGACTGGCAGGGTGAGGAATTAGGTTCAACCGCTTATTGCTCATACAAACAGACACACTGCTGGGTTATGGCAAACAAAAGAAAATATCGACAAGTGACCTGGAGGCACCTTTTTTAATCTTTTCACAGTTCATATCGAAGGACTGTAACAGGAGACAAGAACGAATAGAAGCACAGAAACAGAGTTAGGGAGAAACGGATGAAGTGTGATTGAAAATCATTGAGAGCCGTCATGATGAATCCCAATGGCAAAACTCCAGCCGGCTCGCTCGCCCGCCTCCTCTGTCTCCCCCTCCCTCTCTTTCTCCCATCCGTGAAAACACAGCCTCACTCTTCAGCTCCACAACAGCGTTCTCAAAGTCCAGATGTAAACATCGATTCCAGTCAGCGTCAATGATTATATTCCCAGAACCAGGGAACAGAGAGTGTTTCTGGAGAGTTCTAACACTGAAAAAAGGACTTACATTTACATTTAGCAGACGCTCTTATTCAGAGCGACGTACAGTAAGTACAGGGACATTCCCCCGAGGCAAGAAGGGTTAAGTGCCTTGTCCAAGGACACAATGTCATTTGGCAATTGAACTGGCAACCTTCAGATTACTAGCCCGATTCCCTAACCGCTCAGCCATCTGACCCCATCTGACTTAGGTCTGCAGTCCACGCTTGTTCCTGCTACACTACATGTCAGGTGGTGTAACAGGCTTCAGGAGTCAACCGATCAGATGACAGTAAGACCACAAAGTCACTTTCGAAATATTTGTTACGCTTACCGCACAGCTTGATCACCCATCATCCCCCCTGCTAAAGAGGTCGTCAGGAGCACCGAGTCATAAAAGCAGCTGGATTAAACATTCGTCCCCATATCAGGGTTATACATTATAGATGTGGCTTGGGTTGTGTGACTCTTCCCAATAAATCACTGTACAGAGCCTGCTGTGTAAACATGCCCATCCATCAAACGGCATATCTAACGAGTCGCCACAAATTGTTAAATGTGTAAGCCATTTTATGCGGATGCTTTCATCTTACCTCCCTTCTCCTCTCTGGAATGCTGCTCCTCATCGCCCCTCTCTCTCTTACACGTTGTGGTGCTCTCTCTCTCTTTCTTTCGCCCTCTCTCTCTTGTACTTTGTGGTGCTCTCTCTCTCTTTCTTTCGCCCTCTCTCTCTTGTACTTTGTGGTGCTCTCTCTCTCTTTCTTTCGCCCTCTCTCTCTTGTACTTTGTGGTGCTCTCTCTTTCTTTTGCCCTCTCTCTTATACTTTGTAGTGCTCTCTCTCTCTCTCTTTCTTTCACCCTCTCTCTCTTGTACTTAGTGGTGCTCTCTCTCTCTTATACTTTGTAGTGCTCTCTCTCTCTTTCTTTCGCCCTCTCTCTCTTGTACTTTGCGGTGCTCTCTCTCTCTTTCTTTCTTTTGCACTCTCTCTCTTATACTTTGTGGTGCTCTCTCTCTCTCTCTTTCTTTCGCCCTCTCTCTCTTATACTTTGTAGTGCTCTCTCTCTCTTTCTTTCGCCCTCTCTCTCTTATACTTTGTAGTGCTCTCTCTCTCTTTCTTTCGCCCTCTCTCTCTCTCTCGCTTTCTTTCTCCCTATCCGCAGACCTGCTATCCATCTCGTTCCGCTGTTTCCTCAGGTGGGAATCGTGGAGCCTTTCAATACAGGGAGCTGGAAGATACAGTGTATCTACAGCCTGAGACCAAGGAAGCAGGGAGATGAGAGGATTCTCCCAGACCACCTCCTTCTCAAAACAAACTCAAGTTACATTTACATTTAGTCATTTAGCAGACGCTCACCTTTTTTTTCTTTTTTTTCACAGTTCATAGCGAAGGACTGTAACAGGAGACAAGAACGAATAGAAGCACAGAAACAGAGTTAGGGAGAAACGGACGAAGTGTGATTGAAAATCATTCAGAGCCGTCATGATGAATCCTAATGGCAAAACTCCAGCCGGCTCGCTCGCCCGCCTCCTCTGTCTCCCCCTCCCTCTCTTTCTCCCATCCGTGAAAACACAGCCTCACTCTTCAGCTCCACAACAGCGTTCTCAAAGTCCAGATGTAAACATCGATTCCAGTCAGCGTCAATAATTATGTTCCCAGAACCAGGGAAAAGAGAATGTTTCTGGAGAGTTCTAACACTGAAAAAAGGACTTAAATTTTGCAGATGCTCTTATCCAGAGCGACTTACAGTAAGTACAGGGTCATTCCCCCGAGGCAAGTAGGGTGAAGTGCCTTGGACACAACATTATTTTCACTGTCGGGGAATCGAACCAGCAACCTTCTGATTACTAGCCCGATTCCCTAACCGCTCAGCCACCTGACTCCCGAGTTCCTGGGGCCCAGGTTTAGCCTCTCCTTCTGCAGGGTGCTCCAAAGAACGTTCTGGAACAGCTCTGGATGCCGGAAGACTACCATAAACACACGCTAATGAAATCGTAATCACTTTAGAGCTTAATCACTCTTAAGATAAGGCCACTTGAGCAAGAGGTACAGACATAGATTGAGATGTAGGTCGAGAAAACATTCCAGGGTGGAGTTTTGGCATGAAACTTGTGGTACTCGTTGACTCTGAGGAAGTGACTTGGTGCCAGCTGTGAGGTACAAACGACATAAGTTACAGTAACAAACTGCCCTTCTGAGGCCTTCTTTCAGACGCATAGAAACGAAGACGAACAGAAAGTAAATCTGTCGGTCCAGCGAAATATACATCACTCGTACGCTGATCTCACGGAACCAAGGTCATGCGGACGTGTCATGTTCAATCATGAATATGAAATGATATATTTATAATCGGAAGAAACACCATGATCCCGTTTCACAGTGGGTTAAATAAACTATTCATCCTCTTTCAGACTGTTATGAGGAAGACAGACCCCACTGAGGCAGTTCTCAGAGGGCATTCAGCACTCGTCACACACAACACACACACACACACACACCAGCATGCACCTCCCTCCCTCCCTCCACCCCCCTCCCTCCCTTAAACACAAACACACGAGTCATGGTTCAGATAGGCTGACCCCTTCGCATGGTCTGGTCACCCATAATAACAGAAGAATGTGTGCCTTTCAAGACCTGTAAGAAAGCCAGCAGTGTGAACTCACGACTACAAAGGGAACGCAAATGAATTATTCACCTCAGCCTTTTGTTGACAGCATCCCAACAGGCTGTCTGAGAGGAGATTTAACTGAAATGAAAGCGTAGAATGCTGAAATAAGCAAGGAAGGAATCTCATAGATGTCACATTTTCGGAGAGCCCGCGGATTGCGCTTGATGAAATCGATCGGTCTTCCCTCTGCTGTTTCCTTGGAGTCGCTAGTAAGTGAAACTTGATGGAGTTTTCATCTTAATTCCGAGTCTTTCCTCGTGTCAGATGGGGATGATGTGTGTGTTGTGTGGGGGGGGGGGGGGGGTTGGGCGCAGTCGTCGTGCCTGTTCGCCCACTGACGTAGAGACTTGGGACTATCGTACTGTGTCTGCTTGGCAATGACTGACTGGCTTTGAAAAAGTTTGAAGGGCAGAGTTAACGGAAAATGTAACAGAGTCAACGCAGAGCATCAAATGCCCTCCCTCAAGTCATTAAATTTGCAACAGAATCAAATCCAACATTTAAAACCGCGTCGTACGAGCTTATTCAGTATATCCTAATGAGCCCTAACTACTCGCTTTGAAAATTTCACTTGTGGAAGTTATAAAAAGAACCGGAGTCCACCTTCTGGACTTTTGGAAACATTCCGAGCGACAGTGAAACCGTTTGTGCTTGGCTAAAAGGCAGACTTTATTGATGACAAAAGTCCATCTTTGTAGGACTGTATGAATCAATACGAATCTGAAGAGAACAACCAACCAACTGTGCTCACGTTCTCCTGGAATCAACGTGTCCCAACATGATGGAGGGATGAGGCTGGTGGAATGGGAGAGACAGATGGTTCGTACCTGTACTTTCCATCGCTTGTGAAGCCTCTCTCCATTGTGATTAGCACTCTCTATTCACAAGACCCTGCGCCCTGCACCATGCATGCATGCGTCACAAATTATTATGGAAGGGGTTCAACGCAATTATGCCAGAATGCTAACAAGATTAACTCTGCCGGCGGATAATCTGTTTAACTCGTCTTTGCACTCTCCTAAAAAGAGCCTGTTTAAAACGGGCTTTGAGAGAAATCCCTACTTTGACCATGGCTACGTGAAGCAAAGACTGATTGTTCATCCCTTGCGGACATTCATCCCGGCTGTAACTGTCCATGTGTTTGGTCCGAATTAGGAGATTAGCATGATATGAGGACACGTTTTTTTCCAGGACCCACATTGGTGTCGCTTTGTGTGTTTCTGTGGAGCCGAGTTTGTCCTGTGGTGGCCTGAAAGCGAATGAAAGTGAACGCCTTGTCTTCGGTGTCACACACACACACACTGTTCACGCATGCATGTACAAACATACACAGCGTGAGCCAACCAACGTGAGGGGGGTCCTGTGATTGAACCAAACATTGGCAGGCTCAGTATCACACCAGATGATTAAGAAGAACGAGAGAAAGGGTCCAGGGTGCCTAATCGCATTCAGCATCCCTCCTCTCTCTCTCTCTCTCTCTCTCTCTCTCCCTCTCTCTCCCTCTCTCTGTCTCTCTCTCTCTTACAGTTTCTCCATCACACTCGGCAGGGTCCCTCGTTCCTCACTCCCCACGACCCCTCCTCCAATCCTCTCCCCCACTGCCCGTGGAGAATGATTTCTCTTTGTTGTGTTGTTCTCCTCTCACATGATGCTGTGCCTCTCCGTGTCCTCAACCCGTCCCTTTGAGACCCTCTGCCAGAGTTTTGTTTTGCTGACCGACCCTCTCGGAAACTTTGGTCGCCATCTCGTTGGGGTTTGCAATGGTGGTGTGTCTTCCTTGTCGGCTTTCCTGAAGTCGACAAATAACACGCGTCGGTCTCGTACCCAGGTTAGGGCCAGTGTTCTGTTTCTTGTGAGCCAATGGGATTGACTCGTCAAAAGATCCCATGTTTGAGTCCCCCCCCCCCCCCCCCCCCCCCAAAAACAAAAACAAAAAAAGACAATCATAAATAAATATTGAAAGCAGTGGGAATGAGGTGAGCTGTGCAAATAAGTCTCTCAACTTCAGAGTCAGTCCACACACTGTCTGACTGACAGGTGGAGTTTGAACTTGTTTGAATTTCAATTTGCCTGTGGTCTTTCTCTGTGCGCCTGAGGAGGGGAGAGCATGATGTAAATAATGAATAAGCCATCTAAAAGCAGCGCGGTGGAAGCGTTCATGTATTTATTGGCCGCGGTGAATTATTCACTGGTTGTGTGGGCAGAGTGCTGGGTTAAATACAGATGTAATGTCGACAAGACCCCAGGGAACGCGAGCATGGATACACGCCGGGGGAAGCTGAAGGGACTGGAGAGGACCGACGAACACACACACACACACGCATGCACAAACACACGCGTCGGCAAACAGTGGCACACAGACAGTCCTGACATCCATACAAGCCAGACCTTCGGAGCCAACACTAAACAAAGACACGGGAGCCAATGCCCTCGAAAATACCGACGGAATATCTGAGGGCGTAAAATCCTTTGCATACTAAATGTGAACTTCGGAACTTTCGGTCCGAGCATGCTGAGAGGACGCCAAACGGCAAACGCGTCGTTTGTGTCGTGAACGCACAACTGCATTGATGGGAATGCAGCCAACACACTGCATACTAAGGAGCTGGTGAGCTAGCAAAATAGTCGTTTTAGGAATACACGCCTGCGTTAATACAGAGCGAACGCAGCCGACCTACACTAAGCTAGTGGAGACAATCCCCTGGGTTAGGGTAAATCCCTTGATAAACTTTGAGCGAGAGAGAGAGAGACAGGAGAGAGAGAGAGAGAGAGAGAGAGAGAGAGAGAGAGAGAGCAGTAATGTGTGTGTGGGGGGGTGATTCCTTCAGTTTGCCTCACGACACACTAACAGTTTAATCTAATTCTGTGTTTAGGCAGAACCTTGTGTGTGAGAAGTGGACCCTGTTTTAGTAGCAAATTAAAGTGCCGGAGGAGGCTAATCTGATATGAGTGAATGTGATTTGCACCTCAGTGGTTTCCGGTTTCCCCTTTGAAGGCACTAATAGCAATATTTTACCCCCGTCACGACATATGAATTATGAAATGCTTTGTCTAAAAGTGTTTGGGGATTCATCCCAGCGATACAGCCAGGATTTATTGATGTGACATCACTTCCTCTGCGCAGGAGGAGTAAGGGAGCATCTTTACTTTGCAGGGGAAAGATCGTTTGGATGTCTTGCTGGATCGCAAAATGAAAAAAAAAAAAAAGCACTAGTGTCATTCCTGGCAAATTACAGCAGCGCTGTGTGTGTGTGTGTGTGTGTGTGTGTGTGTGTGTGTGTGTGTGTGTGTGTGTGTGTGTGTGTGTGTGGGGGGATTTCTGTCTTCCACCATTCTGCAAGAGATTAGGCTGTAGAAAGCCAAAGCACCACTGTAGCCTCATTTCAACGAAACCTTCAAAAGGATGGACATGTATATTTGAATAATAAGTATGTGGGTGGACTGAGACCAAATTCAAAAGTAGATAAAGTTATCTAGAGACATCTATTGACTTTAAGTGAAAACATCTTCAGCGTTGTATGTTGGAGTCCCAATCCACGATTTATGTTTCCATCAATAAAGTTGTTTCATATTTGATAGAGTGGCAGGAATATATATTCTGCGGTATGACAGGTTCACTCATGTCTAACTAGCAGCACTGCTGAAACAAACATGTCCTGTCAAAATTGTGTTTTGACACACACACACACACTGTAACTAATCCACCAATCTATCTAAATGATGAAGTTTCTCATTTGCAGGGAATTAGTAAATCATAGTGATTGCCTTGAGCAGCCTTTAGTCCATTTCAATCACAGACTAATTACTGTAATTAATGTCTAAAATGCATTTCACGCTTTCGTTCTCTCCTCCCTTCCTCTCTCCATCCTTTATTCCTGCTCCCCAAATTCCTTTTCTCCGACTCCCCGCTCACATGTGAGGAAGACATTGCTTTGCAAATTCCTGAATGGAAGCACATGCGTGACATAGACATGCGTGTGTACACACACACCCACACCCACACACGGAGGCCATGTCACTCAAGGGGATCGATCCTGACAGCCGTGTCAACGGCTCCTCGTCTCTCCTGAATACCTTTAATAGGCGGAAATCAAGTTTAGATTGAAGAATAACTCAACTAAAAGGTTATTCAAATTGGATGACACGCTCGAGGTTCTCTTCCAGTCTGGTGTACCACAGGGGAGGTATAGGACGAGAAGCCACGACGACGTCCTTTCACATCATCTCAATTGTACAATTTGTATTAATTCATGTCATATCTGAAGGTATATATACTTACAAGTATATATACTTACACGTTTATTGAATTGGAAATCTTGTTTATATTATCAGTTTCTATTTATGTTCAAAATGTATTTATGAATATGTAATGCGAGGCTGAGCTAATACTGGTGAATATGTATATGTTGTTCGGGATTGTTCTTTTCTTTTCTAACTACTGTTCACTACCAATCACTTTTGTGGTAAATTGTCTGAAATAAATTCATTCATTCATTCATCTCAAAAAGGGCCCATTAAATACAGAGATCAACAGACATGCATTTTAAAGCCGCCTTGACGTCTTGTTTAGGGGGTTTTTTTCGTACCGAAAATACGACCGCTGATCAGACGTGAACCGAGCAGAGCAGTCGTGACTCTTGAACGTCCTCGGCAGCCTCTCCTCACAACATGAAAACACGGACGAGTTTCTGATCCCACTGCCAGCATGGTGGATGATGACAAACTGAGCAAACTCTGCCTCTTTGTAAACCCGCCATGTTTTACCTGTGCCCCCCCCCCCCCCAGCCCCCGCGAGGGGCTGTGCGGCCGAGGGGAGTGATGGGGCGTGGGGGCCTGAGGGCTCCCCAGCAGACAGAGAAGGCCTGTCTGAGGACAATCAGCTGCGCTCCATTCCTCCCTCGTTTGGAAGAAAAACAGGGCGCAGCGTAAACGCACACGCACGCCCACCCACCCTCACAGACAGGACAGGCACACGCACACCCACCCACCCTCACAGACAGGACAGGCACACGCGCACTTGCAGACACACGTGCAGGAGAAACTTAAGTTTCTCTTCTAATGCACACACACACAAACACACACACACACGCTGAGTAAACAGAGAGTCTCTCGTCTGGAGAGACAGTCAGACAGCTGGGCAATAACAGGCTTTGGGTATGGGAGACGTGACTGAAGGCATGGCCTGAATGCTGAGTGCAGGGTTACGGGGGAGACAGGCTCCAGCAGACACACAGTAGCGGTGTGTTTGTGCGCTGGCTGGCTAAATCGCCCTCTCCTTTATCACTCCCCCGGCCCTGTTAATAGGCTCATTGGAAATCAACTCGTTCTCCATTAGCAAGTAATGGGCAAACTCCTCGGGTCTCCATAGGTCTCAGGGCACGCTTCTCTCGTCCACCGGATGGGCCGAGCAAAGGCAAAGATGCTGTGAGCACACACACACACACACACACACACTCTATACGTGCTTATTTACACTAAAATGCACATGCATGCGTACGCATGCTGAAGTAATAAACACAGGGAGAGTCAGGTGGCTGAGCGGTTAGGGAATCGGGCTAGTAATCTGAAGTTCGTTTCCCGGCCGTGCCAAAATGACGTTGTGTCCTTGGGCAAGGCACTTCACCCTACTTGCCTCGGGGGGGGAATGTCCCTGTACTCACCGTAAGTCGCTCTGGATAAGAGCGTCTGCTAAATGACTACATGTAAATGTAAACACACACAATCCTCGAACACACCCATCCATGCACGTGCAACAACAAGCAGCCCAGCAGCTGTGGAGTGATGTGGTGAGTAATAGGGGGGGGATCTGGGGCTGGTTAGACCTGGAGGAAGCAGCTCTCACAGCTGTGCTCCTGAACTATCATCATCATCCCGGGGAAACCTAGGAGCTGCTTAGGTTTCTTTATCAATGATAAAAGTGTTTATAGAGGGAAGAAAACCAGCTAGGGGCAAGGCTAGGGGGCTAGGGGGCTAGGGGGCTAGGGGGCTAGGGGGCTAGAGGGCTAGGGGGCTAGGTGGCTAGGGGGCTAGGTGGCTAGAGGGCTAGGGGGCTAGGTGGCTAGAGGGCTAGGGGGCTAGAGGGCTAGGGGGCTAGGTGGCTAGGTGGCTAGAGGGCTAGGGGGCTAGGTGGCTAGGGGGCTAGAGGGCTAGGTGGCTAGAGGGCTAGGGGGCTAGGTGGCTAGGGGGCTAGAGGGCTAGGTGGCAGGTGTTAGAGTTGGGGCTGAGAATGCCAGCCCTCAAAAAGTAGAAATTCCCTCATTATTCTGACGTTGGTTGAAACAGGAAACTCAGTGGCCTACTGTGGTATAATGAAGCAATAGCTCAGGACAGGCTAAACTGGTACATGTAATACACAAGGATGTGTCCTGCTTAAAACGGATGCACAACCCGGGGGCTAATTACCTCACGAAGCGAAGCCAACGGCATTATTTTTCGACAACAACGCACCTCAAAGCATATCATTCCTCATATACCATGGCCACTTGCTAAAGAAGACATTTCACCATTATATATTTATTTTGTGTTTGTGTGGGGTTGTTGAGCGAAATAAGAATTGAGTGTTCACCAAGACCATGCATGCGTAATACCATATATTACCTGAGGTTAGCTATTGCTTTTATATCATCACGTATGGCAAAACAAGACACTATAACCAGTGAAACAGTATTTTTACAATATATCTTTTTAAGTAATAAATAATACATGAAAGAAATTGAAATCGGCCTTGCAGCCTGTACATGCATTTAAGCGATGTCAGGAATAATCTAAACAGAAGCGTCACATCTGTTTTGATAGAGGGATAGAACAATGCAGACATGACGGACAAGACAGATTCTTGTTTCTCTTACACTGAGAAAGTCTGGTAGCCGGGAATTGTCTTCCGGGAGGGGGGGGGCGGGGGGGGGGGGTTTGGAAGGTCAATCGGATGCAAAAGAAACACATCTTGTTGTCTTACCACTCCTCGAAACTCTGAGCACGCTCACGCAACAAAGGCCAAAATCTCAACGAACCTAATGAAGTACAACACAGCAGCACTGCAGCAAAGACCCTAAGCTCCATACAGCCTTCAGCAGGTAGCAACCCCAATAAATCATAGCATAGAGATAAATGGAGAATTTGAAGGTCCCGACAGGACGATGCAACATTCGCATGGACGCGTTGTTTGTGAGGCCATCTTTGCTGTGTCCGAATGTCCGATCCTGATGCCCTTCACCTCGACCATGTTTGTTTCTATTCCTAGTCCAGAAGTTAGGCCGACGGTAATGAACAACAGAAGCGGTGCTGTGCAGTCTGTGTCTGGGGCCTCGGAGTGCGCTGACTGCCATCAATACTTAATGATGGAGCCTTTCAATCGGAATGGGAGGCGCGGGGGGGGGGGGGGTTTCCTCGCAGGGAATGCCACTATGATTTATTTCTCATATGCGCCCTCGTTGCTATGAGAGTATTACGCCCTTCAGAACAGCACGAGTTTCATTTCAGATACAGGGAGGCGAAGATGAAAACTGAGGCAATAGTATGTCATGAGAATATCTCTCAATGTGATATCCAAACAACAACATTTTGTTGAAATGAAAGAAAGCTTGGTTTTCGAAAGGCGGCAAAGGAAAAAATATGAGCACCCATAGAACAATCGAGAACCTTACTTAATGCATTTGCACTTTACTGAACAACATTGGCTTTCCTATTGTAGTTCTGATCAAAGAGAATCTCACAACAGTCGCATCAAAATTCCGTCCACTGTATTAACATGTTCGTGTTTTCGATGAGAGAACTGACTCTGTGAAGCATTTGATCGAAAACACGATACAAAATAAGATTATAAGATACCAACTATTAACTTAATAGAGTCATATCATTTTGGTTTTCGTTTACGTTGACTGCACATCTGTGACTATCTTTCAACCATCTTGAATTGCAGAGGGGTGGTTGACAATAGAATGCATGATAGCCTGAATAACAAAGTGTACCTGGGGGAACCAAGGAAATTGGTAGAGCACTGGAGTAGAGTCAGAACTCGTTTGAAATTTACATTTAGTCATTTAGCAGACGCTCTTATCCAGAACAACTTGCAGTAGGAACATTCCCCCGGAGGCAAGTAGGGTGAAGTGCCTTGCCCAAGGACACAACGCCATTTGGCACGGCCGGGAATCGAACTGGCAAACTTCTGATTACTAGCCCGATTCCCTAACCGCTTAGCCACCTGACTCCCACTCCAGAACTCCCATTTGAACCCCTTTGGGGTCAAACATCGCTCCACTGACTACATGGTTCCCTGGGAAGAGCAGGTGGGGAGGACCAGAGTGAAGTGACATGATGAAGTCACACCAGACTACTGGACAACCTTTGTGGTTCCGTATGTTGTATTGCAGCAACGACACAATGGTGAGCTTGTGTGCTGTACAGTCATTGTTATTTCATGTAATCTAATATTATTGCTTTCTCACTTTAAGCCGTGTTCTCCTTAATGGCTTTTATTGTGGGGGAACATGATTCAATTACAGAACAATTACAGGGATATTAAACATGCATATTAGTTACTCCCACCTAATTTATCCATATCCAAAAGTAGAGTCGGATGAAACCAATTTAATCACCCCCTTCAAATTAAACTTTACTTCGAAAATGCATTATCAGAGCCCTGAGTGTCTTTCTGGAGAACATCAAAAAGCGATTCCCTCCTTCTGTCAGTGCATTAACGCCTTTTTCATCCAAGCTTTGATTTCCCTGTCTGTCTGTGGGACCATCATTAGCCCCGAACAGGACAAACAGAAAGAGAGAGCCAAGCGGAGGGACGGGTGAGCCACACTTTCCCTAAGACTGACTGGCAGGGAAACAATAGCTCCTGCACACTGATGAAAAGTAGCTACAATTAGCCCGCATACAATTAGCGCTAATGATCCCCGAGCCGGTGACATGCTTCATCGTGCGTGTCACTTCTCCCTGTCATCCTGGTGCTGCTGCTGAGGAGTGTGTCAGGATTAGGAGCCCCGGAGCGTACACCCAACCCTCTCCATTAGCACCCGCTGATTGTTCTTATTGTGGAGGAAGGGAGCATTGTGACATTTCGACAGGGTGGAGGTGAGTATGGTTTGTCTGAACTCTTCAGGCCAGGAGGATGGTCCACGATCCCCCCCGTCGGGTGGATCGTGTTCGGGTCCAGTTGGGTGTTCGACCGCTCTCTCCGTCCGTCCTCTCACCAGCCTTCCTCCTCTCCCTGGGTTCGTCTCCAGTTCCGCTGGGCCGTGCCGTGGAGCTCGCGGTTCTTCCTTCGGATCTGCCGTTCGCAGGTGTGCGCCGTGAAACTCCTCTAGGTTTCCTCACGCCCGACCTCCTGGAGCTGCCTTTCATACAGAGCACTTGTGTCTCTTTCATAAACTGTCTGCCTATTCCCCTTGGCTATGTTGTGTGCTTGAACAGAGAGCTTGGGTTTACCTAACCTAACCTGGTTCACGGCCACACAGAACTCTGAAATCAATCCGCCTGGGATCACTGCAGAGTTCTCCGACTGGTTATTATGGTCAGCCAGTACTAGGTTTTCAAGGATATGGCCAGACAAAGAGATATTCTGGTGTGCGTTGAAGGGTATGAAATGAACACAGCAACCAAGGTTATTTAAACTGGTTCAACCTGCTTTAATGGGAAATAATGGTGGTGTGTGTATGGTACAACAGACCAGGCTGACCTTGGGATGACTATAAGAAATAGTTCCCTAATCATCAATCCCCTGTCCTTGACAGCTTTGACGCAAATTCAGCTTTACAGAGTTGACTTCCACCATAAGGTTTGCATGAAGATGTGTTTTCTCTGTAGCTGTATTTGTCTGTCATAAAGGCATTCCTTTGGCAACAGAAATGGCGGCTCTAATAAAGAATTACAACCAGATAGCCGACACTAAACTGTGCAATTTGTTTTGGGCTGCAGGTGCATTTGAGCTGACATCTGTCCAGAAATCCCTGGGGACTTTAGAAGGATTGGGGTTTCAATGAACACACACACACACAGCCACACATACACACACCGTAAACTAACACACACATATACAACTGCCTACAGACCTCTGTAAACACCTATAAACACACACACACACACAAGCAGAGACACACTTCTGGTGTCAGCTTCAACACCTGCCAAGGAAAACCACAGTCCACAAGCCCAAAGACACGAATTCTCTTCTTAGTTCCAAACCAAAGACAAAAGGAGGAGTTATTGAAAGTTCCAGTGTACAGAGCGATGTTGTTGTCCCGCTAAACCGCGCTAACAACCCAATCCTGAACAAATGATCTCTTCCTCGGTGTCATCCTCACCACCTCAAGCTAAGGCTACGCTACAAAGCAAACAAATGAATGGATTTGGCAGCGGCACAATCTCATTTAAGGAAGAGCAGAAGACACAAAGGGTTGGTATTGCTGTGGGCCCACGTTCTCTCTCAGAGACAGTCTTTTCAATCCGCTAATGGTTGCCTGTCTTTCTTGGCAGGGTGCATGCAGTTTTCTCTGTACTGCACCAGCGAGAGTGTGAATGAGACAAACTGTCCTTAAAAGCCACCAGAAGTAGGAACACGTGAGAGCACTAGATGAGGAACAGCTGAGGAACAGCCATAGAGGAACAGCCATCAAAAAGGACAAGGTTCTATTTTCCTTTTGTTTCAGTAATCAAGAAAGAAAGTCTTTAGTGTTTACAGTACAGGAATCCACAGCCAAGGTTTTTTTTAAGCATGAGAGAGACTTCAATGACTTTAACCAGCTTTTGGTAAAAGCACTTTTTACACCAAGCACATGGATGCTGCCCGACACACAGATGCCTTTCAGTATGCATGGTATTGTACATGCAAGACTGATCGTTCAGACGTGCACACTGACACTAACAGTGCTCAAAATGCTGTACAGTAACAGCAGCTCGTGCACTTCCTGTGAAGACATGGCGAGATGATATCTCTACTCTCTAATCTGATGTGTCATGGTCAGATCCATGTACGGTCCAATTCATAAATGACCTTCTTATCATTTTTAATCGATGAAACATACACTTCCTCAAATTATAAATTTCACTTGCAGAACTTGTCAGAACTCCCCAGTAATCCTTTTCTGTCAGTCTCTTTATATCGGCACAAGATCGTAATACGTCAACTTGGAGACAGCTGTTATGCACAAGACAAAAAATAGTCTGTCTCAAGAGCCTTTTTAAATGTAAGTCGACAATCATCCAAATGGAGACGTACTGTGCAGCTGGATTCAATTTGATTGCAATGACTAGGGGGTGTACACCGTGAACAACTCTCTGCGTACAGCTTTCAATAATATCAGACTCGAAAAGGGACACAGGGCCATGTCTAAGAAAAGCAGTGTGACGCATGCAACTCGACGCAGTCGATGCCTCTCAAACGCCGGGTGAACCGCTGAAGCGAGCATTCCGAGTCCACAAACACGTATGGAAACTGCTGTCAAACGTCAGTTTCCTCTCCCATCACCGCCCACTCAGTCGTGTCGTGGTGGGCCTGTCCTCCCATGCAGACCTCAAGCTCAGCTCCGGTCGAGAAACTCCCCTGATGGGCCTGGAGGAAGGCTTTGGGCCTTGACGTTCCCCTATTGATTTGTTACTCAATCAGGATCTAATTGGGAATCTGTCACATGGAGGAAGTCCTACCCAGACTCAGAGCGATTCTAGCAGTTTCCGACATTGTTTTCGTTCACCGGGAAAGGCAGTAGAAGGTCTGCTAGCCTTCAGTTGTAGCCAGCGTGAGATTAGCTCTGATGCTAACAGGTAGAAGCTGATAAATTCAGCATTTTTATCCACCTACCATCCACAGACTAAGTGTTGTGACCTCACCACACCTACATAGCCTCTGAAGCTTGACCTCTATGTGACCCTGTCTTAATTACCCTAGCCATTAGTGTCTGGCACAACAAACCAACTACTTTTCTCCATCAAAGGAGTGGATCAAAGCCGGGGCACAGCCAAGGGGAAGAGGTTATTCATTATGTTTGATTAGTCAATAAAGTGGAATCAAAAGCCGTGGTGTGACCCATATGCAGAACAGAACAGGGCATGCAGGGAAATATGCTAATTCAATAGACCCTCTGAAAGCTTGGGTGTGGATAAAGACTGGCTGGATTTGAGGAATGATTTGTTCCTAGATAATGAGTTTACTTTCCCGATCTTTTTATCTTTACAAACTGTTTTTAGTGACGCTCGTTTGCCGCTTTCATAATGAGCTATAATAGAAAGGATAATTATCTTAATGACGCAAAATCATTAAAAGTGGAGGGGGCGGTAGAGGATGTTTCCTGCTACAGACAGAGAGAGAGAGGGGAACGGAAATGGGTTTTCATCTCATTATACCAGGCTCAAATACTAAGAGACCGAGCAATTGCCGCATCTAACATTAAAACTCACCAGAGTTTGTGCTCACAATAGAACTATGAACAACTGTCTCATACAGACACACCCAAAAGCATTTCAACGGACTACTTTGGGTTTTTTCCGACAAAAAGCCCTGTTGGACATTCACGTGTTCTTATCGTACCACAATGGGTCCTGAACTCCCAGGTAACTCACACAGGTGTGACATTATACCGGTGGAAACTCAAGGACAAAAGTGTCTTGCCATTTGAGTCTTCTTTCCTTTGTACCTCGTCGTACACCTCCATGGCGATGGCCACACTAAATCAAACGAGATATCGGGGACCGCAGAAGCAGGGAGCATGCTCGGCAGAGAGAAAGGCAATTTCACAAGTCCTCTCTTCGGAAAGTAACCCGCCCTAAACCTGGAGATAGGGGGGGGGGGGGGGGGGACGAGAACTGAAAGGTGAAGATAAACCTAAAAGAACAAGAAAAACAAAGAAAAACAAAAGCAAAGAAATAAACAACAACAATGAAAAAGTCTTAAGTAATGGATTCCATTACCCACACTACATTGGGAGACAGTGTCATTGTTGAAGAATTGAGTAATTGACTCGCTCCTGTGTTCGGGTGCATTGTGTAAGGGGCTGGGTGGGAGGCGGAGGGCTGGGGGAGCCCGATAGGGACCCTAGGAGCCAGCCTCGGCTGTAACACACCTGTCGGCCATGACAGTGATGAAGTGATTCTATAAAGTGGCATATGGAACTGGATTCATATTAATTAACTTGTAAGAGGATTGAGGGAAAAGCTATATCTAGAGACTGGCTCCTGGCCATCTAAGCCACCTATACAGCTGCAGTATCTGCCAATGACAGAGCAGGATTGATCCCCACCGTATGTCAGCCATAGACCTATATCCATGAGCTTATGCACAGAGTAATGATCTTGGTAATAAAGCCTTGATTTGAAATGAACAGGTAATGAGGCCCAATAATTGAGGGTTTGTAGATGGAACACTTAACACTTACTGAGTTTAATGCTTCATCCTTAACCTGAGGATTAAACATGAATGTGGATCAGTGGTCGCCTACAGTAGGATATTGGTTGACTCACTGTTGAGGGCTGAGAGGGCTATGTTATTGCAAAAGCTCTGCCTCCATTTGAATTTCCAAAAGCACCTACTCTGTGGGAGAGAAGAAATGGTGTGTTGGCATTTTTATTTTGTGGGTGTGTCTGTATTCTCATACGGTATATTACTAATTTTGAACTGTTAGTTCATGTACTTTATTTTGGTTTGTGTGTTGATTTTGTTGTTGAAATTAGAGGGATGTGTTTCAATAGGTATAGGAGGTTGAAAGGATGCATCTGCTCAATTAGCAATTTAAAAAAAAAACATATAATATCTATAATTGTTTTTAAAGCATCTGCTCTAGGAGTAGGCTTTTGGATGCAAACAGTAATATCAGTTCATTCAGATGTTTCTAATCGTGCAGGTAATAAAATAATTATCTGTCTATTCCAAATGATAGTGAAAGGCATTTTCCAAAGTTCAACATAAAGGTTGCACCAGGCCACCCACATCCAAACTTTTCAATCCATTTTAGCGTTCAAAAAACCAATGGGGATTTAGTAATTAAAACTTTAATTAATTAATTATAATTACAGGGGTCTGGGGGGGATAAGGCATTGGGCTCATTATGTAATAATTGCTTGCAGTTTAAGGTCTATTTCACAGTTGAGCAGGCCTCTGAACTTTGCTACGCTGTGGGTTGTACACTGTTTACGACTGGGGGGGCCCTAGCCTAATGCTCAGAAAGTATTTGGTTGGGGTCAGTGCATCAGTTCATTACCAGAGCCGGTTGTGGTTGTGCTTACCAGAGAAGATCATGATTCACGCTGCAACTTAAAATATTCAGTTTTTTAAGCGAGTTTTTACCTGAGACAATAAAGAACTCTGTGGGCCTGGAGGTTAATTATTTTTGCTATGAATAATTTATTTAACTCGATATGATTTGACAACTTTGTGAGTAATGATGTGAAATAACTAAGTTCAGTAGAAACAAAAAGCCTACAGTATTGAAAGCAATCCTCATTAAGAGAGGACGACAGATAACAACAAACTGTCAATTAGAGTTAATCTAATATTTGTCGGTTCAATAACTCTCAGGCAGGTAACTTAGCCTTTCAGTGGAACGTGTGGCTGGGTCTGAACCGTTTGTTATGTCGCGTGTGCGCGAGTGTGTGTTTGCGAGGTTAATAGATGAACGATACCTGTCACAATAGCTCAAGTGGACAGCCATGCTCTGGTGCATTGTCGGATAGGACATCATATCTGATCAAAACTCTCACATCCCAACCAATTATACGCTACGCTACCTCGTCGTCTAAGCCTTCACACCGGCGCGTGTGTGTGTCTCATCGTGACGTTCTGAAAAAAACACTAAGCTCTCATCTTTGCTCTCATCCTGAGAGCCAGAGGAAAGGCTGACGACACACAAGTGTGTAACCAGAGAGAAGTGGTGTCGAGGACTCGAGGAGTTCCATTCCGCATCATCCACTCTTGCAAGTTGCCCCCAGTCGACCATGACACCCTGTGACATAGAGTGAGACTCTCTTGTTTAGTTACATTTACATTACATTTAGTCATTTAGCAGACGCTCTTATCCAGAGCGACTTACAGTAAGTACAGGGACATTCCCCCCCGAGGCAAGTAGGGTGAAGTGCCTTGCCCAAGGACACAACGTCATTTGACATGGCCGGGAATCGAACTGGCAACCTTCAGATTACTAGCCCGACTCCCTCACCGCTCAGCCACCTGACTCCCACTAGTTCCAACGGGCTTCGGCCCGAAGCATCAGCTCCCGAGACACGACCCAAGGAGGAGAGATGACTGGGACGTTAAGGGCGCTTTCTCTTCTGCTCCTGCATGGCATCCCATCACAGACCAGCCAAACAGAGAATAGAAGAAGCGTGGGTAAAATCGGCATTCCAAACCCTGTCCTTGATGGATGATGGGAACTGGAGGCCTAGCCTGTGTTGCGACCATGGTTTATGAGGTCAGGCTTAATCCTCCCCGTTCTCATAAAGGTCCGTTAGTGTCTAATGGCTACCTGGAAGACTGGAGCTGAGACACACATAGCTCGGAGCAAAAACAGGACGGCGTCTGGATCGATAGCGACTCGTACGAATAGAGCTGTGGCGCCAATCAATAGAAGACACTTACATCAGGAAGCGGCACAATTGAGAAAATTGAAAATAATCAAAGCCAGACCCGCTGAATGGATGCTCGCACACTTCCACATACCACTTGAAGCAGCAGCGGGATGTTCACATAACCCACGGATACCAATAAACAGGTTTGAATCAAAAGGGTTTTTAACCTTCTCCATTTTCAGTCAGCCAGTGGCAGTTCAAGTACTTAAGGGAAAATAGTCAATGTCGAGGAAAATCCTTAGCACAGCTGACAACACAGACAAGAAAAGCACCGACACACAAAAACGTAAATACGCATAGCCACAAACACACACACACACATTCCTTGGTTATGCCTTGAGAGCGACAACCTTATCTTCAGAGCCATTTCTGTAGTGCAGATCATGTTTATGTAGACCCTCGTTGTTTGTCTTGGCATAGATTATTTCCCAGCATGCTCCCTGGGGTCCGGGGAGTGAGAGAGAGTGCAGAAAGAATAGGAGAAGGGGTGTTCTAACCCTAACCCTAAAAAAAAAAGAAACCCAGCCAGTTTAAAAGCCAGTGCTTGACAGTAAGAACAGCAGATGAACCCCCAGGAGAATGCTGCTTAAGCTTCCAGAGATTACAGAGCACCGAATCCAGCGCACAGCCTCTCAGACTCCTTCTTAGACAGATGTGTCTGGTGTGACACAATCTTCCCCCACGTGCGACCGCGAGACGGGTGTGTGTCCCTGTGTGTGTTGGTGTGTGTGTTGGTGTGTGCGTACGTGGCCGCAAGGTTTGGCAGTGGGGACAACCCCAGACCAGGAGAAATCTAAGGCCGCAGATCGGACTTTTCTCTCGAAAAGACATGAGGAGGACAGAGAGGATGGTAAGCAACACTATATATTCACATCACACACACACACACCTGCCACCTGCGGAGAAGTGCAACCAACAACCGTTCCATTAGCGAACCCACAGGAGCATAACAGACAGTGGGACAGACAGGCTGACAGGCGGCCAGACTTAGGAAACCACGGCCAGACATGAGGAAAACAGGAAATAAAACAGGTAAACAGCTGCCATGTGGAGAACCATACAGTCGTTGCATTAGCAGGCCTGTGGAGGCAAACCTGACAAAAGAGGCGGAAGACAAGAGAAGAAAAGAGGCACAGGAAATGGGTGTAAACAGTCTCGCATTCATCGAAGGAAACAATACACAAAACACTTCTGCCACTGCCTTGCGCTGACATGAAAACTAGTGTCGGAATACCTTTTCAAAACCCATTTGCCAAGCAGTTTCAAGTGCGCCTGACTCCTCGAGGCGAGGCGGTTTTTGAAACCTCGAGACCCCTCTTCATCCCACACAGTTTCCCAAGCTTGCTGACAACATGAGTTGGTATTTTTAGGTGTTTAGAGTGCGTTTTTTTGGGTTTGTTTGTGCAATGGTAGCATGTTCCCTATGCAGTCATCAGGGTTTGAGTTAGGGGGTAATTAACTTGTCCCCAGACAGTTGTCAGCGTACGTCAGTAGGCACTGTGACTGCCACACTGGAACAGCAGCCACCAACGTTAAGTCATTATGCACTTATTTGTCAGAGGCAAATGGGTGGAAAAAGGGGGCGAAATTGTTCACACATAAAAAGAGAGACAGAATGAGAGAGAGCGAGAGAGCGAGCGAGAGCGAGAGAGAGAGCGAGAGAGAGAGAGAGCGAGAGAGAGCGAGAGCGAGAGAGCGAGCGAGAGAGAGCGAGAGAGAGAGCGAGAGAGAGAGCGAGAGAGAGAAACACCTTTTAAATGCGACATACCTTCACATTTGGGCCTCCCCTGATGGTGTAAGCGACACTTACTCTCGTTCTTCTCACAGCACCGGTCGACCCAGGCTCTCCAGGGAGAGGTGACGGAACCACAGGAAAACAATCCGGATACTAAAAACCTGACAGGAACGATCGCAGGAACAATCATCATAATCACCTCCATCGCTATCATCATCACCCGCCACTTCTCACAGCGCTGCCATTCTCATTCACTCCTAATAATGGGAGCCAATCAGGCCTCTTCAATCTCACTCACCATCCTAAGTTGATCATTTCGGGACATCATTCCCAGCCACGAGAAGAACATTAGGGAGATCTACAGTAAAACTACAGTAAATACTGTATCTCAGGTTTTCTGTTCTTAGTGGTATAACGGAATTATATTATATGGGACAGCAAGAACATCATGTTCCACCGGTAAACTGAGTCGGCACATGAAGTTCAGCAAGAACACACACCTCGTCTATTCATAGTGTCACAAAGTTAGTGTGCCGCGGATGGAGCAGGTTGCCAAGAACTGATGTTGACTAGGAGCCCCACTTCCTCTCCTCCATCCCTCCCCCTCGCTCCCTCTTTCCCCCCCCCATCTCTCTCGCACGCACCGCGGTCTCTGGGGACAGGGGGTGGTGTGTGGCGGATGACAAGCTTGAATCGAAGAGGGAAAGATCCGGAGGGGGGAACGGAATGGGAGGAGAAGAGGGTACACGAGATCGCGAGGTACCTCCTTCTGATCTTTAGCACCTTCCAGGACGCTCTCGGATCACGTGGTGGAATGTCAGGTGATGAGGCACCTGAGGAGGGGGTGGGGTAGGTCAAACAGCCCAAGGCACGACACAGACAGAAAGGACTGCTGGCTAAATGTGCAGGGACGACGCGGGGAAAGGTTCAAAAAACGGAACAGAAGCGTTCCTCGGCTTTCATCGCTTTGTGCTGGAGAGCAAAATGGCCGCCACCTTTGTGTCGGGTGTGACACTCGTCTGTGGGGAGCGTGTTCGACGCACGTTTGTGAGAAGCGAGACGGACACTCTGGCCCCTTCTCTCTCCCCTCTGATCTCTCCTCAAACAGCCACTGCGAGCACGCCCACAGCTACTAAACATCTATCAGCCGTGTGTGTGTGTGTGTCTGTGTGTGTCTGTGTTTGTGTGTGTGTCTGTGTGTCTGTGTGTGTCTGTGTGTGCAGCATGTCTTCGTCTCTCCGTGCGAAAGCCCCTGAGAGTCAGTGAGCCAGTGACACATGTAGCCCTTCCTGCTCACATGAAACCCAGACTGGTGCGTCTGGGGAGTGAACGTATGGTCCAGGCCCTGGGGAACACGACGCCGACTGTGATCACCCGACAACTGATTAACGAGGGCCACCTGGGAGGTGGGAAATGCCTTGATGGGACAATCTGGCCCCTGTCTAAACTCAATCTTCTCTGATGAACTGCAGGATCGTTACGCGCGGTGGGCAACGGCAAGAGTGTGCGAAGGCAGGTGAATGTGTTCAGAGGGCCCCGCACACGAGGAGAGGAGCGGACACAAACGCAGTCACACGTGAGACTGAGGCCGGCGAGAGATGGGAAAGATAAACGCCAAGATGAGAGCGAGAGAGAGACTGCGAGTGAGACAGAGAGAGAGAGGGAGGCCAAGATGAAGAGAGGAGAGGAGAGAGAGAGAGAGGGAGAGCGAGCGAGTGAGACAGAGAGAGAGAGGGAGGCCAAGATGAAGAGAGGAGAGGAGAGAAAAGAGAGAGGGAGAGCGAGCGACACAAACGGATAATCAAATCGAGTTTGCACACTGTGATTACGCTCTAGAACAACAGCGGCGAAGATTGCGTTCCCATTGTCGTCTGGGCTCCTCTTCCTGCTGCACCTGCGGCGCCCCGAACAAGCCGAGAGCGCGCTCTCATCTCCCCCCGAGACAAAGACACGGCCCGAGCGACGGGAAAAAAGAAGCCTGTCATTTCCCCCCCAGTCGCAGCGTGCGAAAGCGATCTTCTCCCGCTGACTCCCTCCTCCGCGTCTCTCCTCCCCGGCTCTCCGGTGCCCTGGAGTGTCGCCCCAGCCCCCGGTCCTCCCCTCCCGGTCTATACGTACACCGTACCTCGGTTTCCTCAGGGGATTATACGGAGCCTGCGGCTGTGTGTCGAGTAGGGGAGAGTCCTCGGAGCGTGCCCAAGGGAGGCTATCTCCTCGACCACGACTGTGTCTGTAACACGTGGAGGAACATGCTACCATGCCACGCAGATTCCCTTCTCTCTGGTGCTTTCTAAAGCCCCTCTTGAGGAATGGATGTGTTTGTCAAAGGCAAATAGTACTGTAGTCCTCCTCAAAAGCCATTTCCTTTTCAGAATTAAAGATAGTCTTTGTTTTTTTGTTTGTTTTTCCCCAGTAAAGCACACACTAAAATACTCTGCTGTGGACTATATTGGAATCCACAGAAAAACTGAACACAGGCTCCTGTAACACAAATTATCTTATAAAATATTCAGTCACTCTGAATCAGTAACTCAACAGAATCGAACACTGTTATATGTGTTTCTTTTGCAGTATCTACACTCAAACTTTGCTTAACTTGGTTTCTCGTAACGAAACAAAAGACGCCGCTTAGAAATGCTGACCTTAAATGTACATGAATGGAACTAACGGAATCTGAAATGAATTCACTCTGTTGTTGAGCGTTGTTATATGAGAAGGGGAGCATCATTTGTTTTATCGAATTATATAAAAGATCATAGATGAACATGCCATGCAGATTTCTGCACATTCGAAATGACAATGATCTCAGAGACGTCCTCCGGTTATTATGAGTCACGCTCGACTGGAGCACCGTAGACGAGCCCTTCTCTGGAACAACACTGGCCTCCTCTTTCTGTCACGGGGAGTCCAGTTATCTAATCAGTCCTGTTGTTTTGGATCGTTTAAGTACGACTACTGCTAATCATCATCAGGCCTGTTGCTGCGCCTCGACCTTGACCACGGTACTGAACAGGGCCCACTTTATGAGAGAGGCTTGAGAGGCAGGACACACGCACACACATGCGCCCACACACGCACACACACACGTGCACACACGCAAACCCACACTTACACACTCAAAGCTAATTTCACAAATTCCTGTAATAACCTGTCATGAACAGCACATGAGAGTATCTTCAGAACAGTTCATTGCTCTGCCTATGTCCCCTCGGTAGAAAGGGCAGCGTACATAATAGAACATGTGTAGGAGGGAGAAGAGAACTGATGAACAATACTGATGGATGTAATGGAATGTAAATTGGTAAAGTTTTCAAACTTCACTGTGTGGATTTAGTTTGTTGTTGACAGGATTTTTAAGAACCATGTTTGTTTTTTCTGTGTTTGAATCCTCGCTAGCCTCAGCCAAAGGATAAACCAGGGTGGCAGTGAGGTGGAGGGGCAACAGGGTCTGTCACACACACACACACGCGCACACACATCAACACACATGCCAACGCACACATCCACACACACATCCACATCAACACACATGCCAACGCACACATCCACACACTCATCGACACACACACACGCCAACGCACACACGCAGCCACACTAACACACACACACACACACTGTCGGTGCCAGGGGGGGGGATTCAGGCGGGCATGGAGGCCTACTCCCCGGTCTTGGCTGGTGGCTCCTGCTCAGCAGAGCGACGGGAAGGGACAGGACATGTCCCGTCCTCTCCGGATGACTGAAGCACGGAGAACACTTCCAAAGGGAGCGCGGTGATGATGTCAAAGACGAGGCAGGGAATCCAAACAGGCCTGCCTTTTAGGCTGCCCCAGCTTGGCCCGTGACAGGTGTGGCGATGCGATATGCAAACTTGAGCCTTACAGTGCCAGACCGGCTACTTAGAAAAGCGAGGGGAATTTGTCGATGCATCTTTGTCCAATAAAAATATGGCGGAACTTGGGACGGTTCCAGTGGATCTCCACCGAACTCATGCTGTGTTTGCCGTGAGCCTGGTTTTGAGGGCAAATTATAGCCGGTGGGATTTCAGCACATTTTGTCATGAGAGTTGCTCAAGGGAAATCAGAGGGTCTGGGAGTGTGAAGGCATTAATGACATCAAGCTATACCTGTGTGAAAACCTGATGTGTGTGTGTGTGTGTGTGTCAGCGAGGCCTGCTGGAGGGCACCCCTCCTGCATTACCATCTCATTTCCACTCTGCCAATGCCTCCATGTAAACAGGAGCCTTTGCTGTGTAAACCTTCCCTGCATCGGGAGCGCTCGAGTGTAAACCGGCAGACAGGTACGATGCATGTCACTCACTGGACCGAGAGAGAGGAGAGAAACACAGTAAACACACACACACACACAAACACACACACACACACACACACTAAGCCACTCACGTACTCTACTTGAAGCAGTCTTTCCACACGTCCCTTATCCAGATAACGGTCAGCCTATTCAGTGTAGCAGAGGAGATATCTCTCAATCTCATATCTCTCTCTTATTATCAATCATCTTCTCACATCTGTGGCTAATGGAAAATGACAGGAGCGGGAGAGAAAGGACTTTGGAAACAGATAATTAAGTCACACTGAAAAAAAGCCCAACACTTTCAATACCAACCTCAGCAGGAGGAGAGTAGATGGATTTGTTGGTTTCCTTACTTGACTTCAGTCCATCCAATTGCATAGACGTTTTTTTTTCTTACTGGCACAAACCTGTACAGTCTTTCAACACCATACAAAGCACCCGGTGTAAAAAAAAGTATTTCAGCACATCCACCAGTCTTGCATTTGCCTGACACCTTCCCGGCGTAGCTGAAATAGATTCACCTTCTATTTTGAAATGATAGACCAGGGGATATTTCGTGTAATATTTGAAAAGACTGTGGTTGAACAGCGAGAGACCACTCTTCTACAGGAGGGACTCATTTCTGCCGTGGGGTGAGAACGACTGACCGCTGGCAACACTGTTTTCTTTCCTCTGTTCTCTGTTCTCTCTCTGATTGAAATCAAGAGCATTGCCAAATGTGTGATGTCAAAAATCAGCGACAACTACACCGACTTTGTAGCCCGGGAACCAGACCTGTCTGCGAGCTCGTGGTTTATTTGCCGTCCCACCTGCCAGTCAAACACATTTCCCTCCGGCATGAAAAGGGCCGGGCCAATCACAATCCGTTTATCTGATGTGGGGCGGGATTAGTTGGACCACTGTACCATCAAGGTTACGTTTTGTTGCTCTGATTGGTTGCGTTTCTCCAATCCTACCCAAGCGCGTCCGGAGGCATTTTGGTCTGCGCTTGTTGATAACACTCTTTGGAAATTGAAAAATGAACTGAGAGCTACCAGGCCCATCCGCATATGCCCATTCTGCCAGTCCACTGACTTGACACCAACACATCTTACTGTACAGTCTGTTAGAAGTTAATTGGAGCATTCTAGCAGTAGTTGTCAGTGATGTGCTGTACACCGACCACAGCTCATCACAGGACTCTGCCCAGAAAAGCTCTTGAACAAGTGCAATGTCAGGATAATCCATGAAGTGAAACAAAAATGGGAGCTCGCAAGAACATGCTGCTTGGCCAGGCCAGTGTCTCTGTTTGGTGCCTGAATCTTCAAGACAGGAGACATGGAAGTGAAGTACTAGAACTCTACTCGACCCCACTCTCTCGCATAGGGTAATTCACGATAGCTAGTTGAATCCACAGCCATCAGATGATCTTAAAACAGACTCTTTCATCATAGCAGACTCGCTGAAGGACACATGCAGATGCAGATGAGTCGTAATTAAAGTGAAATGTCACGGTGGGGATTCGACGACTACAACAAAAGGTACCCGGAGAGATAGTCATCGAGACAAGTCATCTCGTCTGAGAAAACTCACTGCACGCCCCTATTGGACATCCCTTTTTGACAGGACCAAGAAGCAGTCTGTCATTCCCACGATATGAAAGGAGATCAGGGGCTTTGGCAGCTACCCTGCAAACACAGACAAGAAAGACGACAGCTTCTGACAGAGCTAGCATCTTGTAAGACACGCGACACAAGGCCACCTCCCTGTGTGGTGCTGGGTGCTCTCTTTGCCTGGCATTGCTCTACTTGTACTAGTAATAGCAGCAGTACATGCAGGTGATGACAGCAGTACATATGCAGTAGTAGACAGCAGTTCTTCTAGACTCTTCCAAGGCAGATGCTCAGTTATGGAATATGCTCTGTCCATAAGTCTGCATCTTAACTCTGTGGGTACCATCCAAACAAACAAGAAACCGAGCAGTGCATATTCACAAATCATTCAAATGGTTTCAAGTCATTGCATCGATAGTACAAGCAGACAGTACAACATTTCCCAGTAGTGTTTTATGAGTTTACAGGACGCATACAATCCAGGAAGCAAGCTAATAGCCTTGAGAACAATGCGATGATATAGATTTGTAATTATGTATGCTTATACTGTCATGAAATAAGAGTGAATGTATGCATACTGTGTGTGTGTGTGTGTGTGCATAGTGTGTGTTTTGATACTGTGTGTGTCTGTGTGTACCGTTGCAGCCTCATCAAAGATCACTGGAGAGATGTGTGTAAGGAGGCCTAAGTCTAATTCTTCCTGTTTTCCAATTTTATTTCCTGTTTTTATAGATGTTAAGCCCTAAGGCTCCTTTCATACAAAAAAAAGTGATAACAATCTAAAAAAAGATAGATTATATTGAATTGCATTTAAAGCCAGTAAAAACTAATGAAAGCATAGCTTTTTCAGGCCAAGGTTTTTAGAATGGTGGAATTATTGGGATTAAACTGGGCAAATCAAAGCATTACTTCTGCAGACCACGGTTGTTAGAGTGGAATTACCATGGATTACATTGTGGTACTGAGCCCAGAGTCTATATTCTAATGGTGTTTGCTCATTGCTTTAGCCTGGGGCTAGGCGTGCTGCTACTTCTGTTTTCATTTTTATATTTTAGTTTGGCTCTTCACGTAGTCGTAAACAGTTCCAGGCAATCCGCTGGAGCCACGGAGCCCACGTCTAAGGAAAGAATGAGGAGGTTGCATAAAATAACTGCATTAATGCTCTTTTGACGTGGTACAGTGAGTTCTGGATACAATCAACATGGGGAAGCAACACAATGCAAAAGCCTGCGTCTGCCACAGGAGCCTCGGTAGGGTCAGAATACCAACTCGTCGGTTGGAAAGGAGACACGGTCGTTTGCCACTGTCTATTTCCTTTGGTTCAAATACAGCGTCGCGGCTAATGCTACCCTCAAGGCCCCAGCTAGGATTAGGAAACTAGGCACAACGAGACTTCTTTTTTCTCTCTGTATAGCGGTCTTTTGAGCATTCATTACTTCATACGAGAGGGAGCTCTCCACGGAGACTGGGAAGCGTCCACATTGCCACCTACAGGTCGTCGACGGGAAGGTTTCGGTTACGTGAATTCCCCAGACGCCCATCCGTCAACTTTCAGTCTTTACAAACGGTCTATTCGAAGTGTGTCAGCATTCCCTCTCTTGCTCACTTCCCGTTCTCTCTCGCCCTAATCCTGAAATGTGCTATCCCCTCGTTGTCCATTGTGAAAAAAAACGGGATCTATCTTAATCTTATTTGGCCTTCGTCCTTAGCCACTTTTGAGAGAGACAAAAGGAGATAGCTCAGGGCGAAATTAATAAAAGATGGGAGGGGTGAGAGGACAATCAGGCAATCGTTTAAGATCGAGTGGACGCGAGGAACGGGCGGCGAATGGAGATGACTGAGAATGAGAACGATCACCTGATACATGATCTGATCATGTCTGTCTGCTCCCAATCATTGTTTGATTGGACAGGTCTGAAGATGGCACGCGTAGCCATGGCTGCACGCACAAACACAGCTTCCATCCCCTGGCGGAGAGGAACAGCTGGTCATCCAGAGAGCAGGGGAGCATGAGAGAAAGAGAAAGAAAGAGCAAACGAGAGAGAGAGAGAGAGATAAAGGGGTTGGGGAGTGGGTGAGGCCGGGGTTAAAGTCGGCTATGAATCAGAGAAACAGCAGGTAACACGCAGAGCTTCAGGGCTTCGGACTCAAGAGGCTGATGGGAGACCAAAGCAACAGCACGAAGTTACAGGAAATGGCAAAACAGGATGTCCGAGCTTGTTTACGATTTGAACCTCGGATGGCAATTTGTCATACGAGCTCAGAGATGAGTTCTACCCTAATGAAGTCATCGCTTTGTGACTCATGCGGCTCACAGTAAACACACTTTGCATAACTAATACTTTCTGTTTTTCTTTCATTTCCCAAAAGAGAAAATCAAGTCGTGTCATGGCTCTGGTTACTTGCCGCGTAAACACAAGACTTCTGCCTTGTAATTAGGCTGCCTCAGAAGAGGTAGCTGTCGGCCTATTGGTATGGATGAGGAGGATGAGGCTCGCCACTAATTATAGTCTCACTGGAGCCGAGTATGGCATCAAAGCTGCGGGGCTCCGATTACATGACCTGACCGCGGCAGAGAGTATTTCGTTTCAGGGGGAAATGTTGAGAGAATCAGGCAGACCGAGACGTGTGCAGGAACACAAGTGCCTTGAGGTAGATCGTGAAACCTATCTGACTAAGACCGCATTAAGACTTCAACACAGCCTCGCAATTCGCAGGCATGCCAACAAATGCACAAACATAGTTCAGGCAAATGTCTAAGAATATACCGTGAGCACGTAGGTGCGCACGTGCTAGAAGATGCACACACACGCACATACAAAACATAATACCTCTCATTTAATACAAGTTTGACTGAAGTAGTCTTTTCCACATGAGACGTACACACCTACACACATACTGACACCACATTTAAGATATTTGCAGATGTTCTTCTGCACATGTGCAGTGTTTAGACATTACTTTGGATAAAAGCTTGACCATAATGCACATTTACTGTATAGTGTAACGCGGTCATGGAGTTATTTCACAGGAAAGTCATACTGTAAAACGACCACGAGTCATAGACGTCTGGTCGTGGTGAATCACACAGACTATATATGTATATAATAGGACAAACCTATAAAAAAATCTACAGACCTATAGAATACAAGATTACAATGTCATTTCTAAAGGTCGGACAGTTGGCGTAGCTTTACAGAGTGGAGAAGCAGAGGAGATCAACAATGCAGAGAAGGTTATATTGTTCAACAATAGGAAGCAGCAAGGAGAGAATATTCTCGAACTGCTTGTGTGTGTGTGTGTGTCTGTGTGTCCCCTTTCATAATAACAACCCCATCACAAACACCTACTTTTCCTACTGGGTTTGGCTCGATCACAAGAGGCTCAAATGAGCACACTCATTTGTATTTGTTGAGTGGAACGAGGTAGCGGACCAGTCAGGATTTCTGTTGGTCCGGGAAAACTATAATTCCGCTGGCTAATATAGTGGATTGCAAGCAATTTCTTTTCTAATGAAGTACATCCACTTGAGTGACGATAAAAAAGAGAAAGCAAATCAAATCTTGGTGGTGCTCTCGGGGACACAAATATCCCGACAGCAAGACTTTGCTGATGCGCTGCTGGAGTTTCCATTATCACCCTCTCGTACTGTACTTCAGAAGTTAGCAGAGTTTTAATAGTTTGGAGCATTTTGTTCTTGCGGTTCTATGATTGTCCTTAAAGTCACAATGTGATCATATTGAGGTCGCTGGGCTACCAAGGTTGTGGGAGTTTTGAAGTGGTTTCTACTAGGTCTCAACAGCAATTGTATTTTTGTTTTTATCAAAGCAGTTTTATTTTCGAAAACTGATCCTGCATAGTGTTAGGCACAAACTGTGGACCACCACCAGTAGTCAAGATCCACTAACATAACTGACATTCTCTCTCCGATGTACACGAACATAGGTGAGAATAATCATGTGTAGATGAAATGGCGACAAGGGACCTAATTACTGCTTCCAATAATACTCTTGCAAGTTTCGACCAATCGAAAGTAGCTTCCTATTCCTATTCGTTTGGCATAGCCTCTGCAGTCACGAGTCCAAACACACATGTAGGGATGTGCATGAACCTCTGGCTAGATCGTGCTCCTCACATTGCGCTGTTCTCCGGATACTCTGTGTGGCAGGCCAGGCAAGCAGCCGTGTGGTTACATCTGACTGCCTGAGGATCAGAGGACTGCTGCTTCGCTGTCTGCCCACACACTGCTACACGCACACACACACACCACACACACAACACACACCACACTCACATCCACACACACATCCACACACGGAAAAGTGTGGTAGCTGCACGCACTGTACACACGCACACAGTTGCTCACGTGGCAATCAAGACTTTCCCACCCAGACTGTATAGTGCAGGATGGGCAGGATGGAATGCACAGTGTTCATGACAGCCTCTACCAAGCACACACACACTATCACTTGGGGTGTATCTCCGGTGTGTCTGTGTGTATTACCCTAACTAGGTGAAAACTTTTCATGTGTGGAGAGGAAACTCCGAGCCCTCCATGGGCCGAGGACAATCAAAGCCTGACTTGATCCAAGAGGAAGACGCGCTACCTTTGATCAGCTCACAAAGTCGACACAAAAATAAACAACACCGCTCATAACCATCACTGCTGTTTTAGATTCTGTCCACTGCCTTGTCAAAATACCCCGTCTGCTTCCACTTGACTAACCCCAACTGTTCACACAACACTGCCATCTAGCGTTTATTTACACCCCCACAAACATATTGAAATACTTGGGATTACGTTTAAAACCATGATCGCTAATCTCTCCGCGAGCGACAAGCCCCGGAGTATTGTTTTTCTCGCGGCACATCCTCGGCTGAAGAAACAGAGACGACGAGGTTCGCATCTCAATCGCTCCGCTACCCCTGGAGGAGGGTGCTAAGTGCCAGTCGCTTCAGTGATACCCAGCAGTGAAACCAGGATCAATCATGGAGCTATACAGCTAAGCCTGTATGTATGATGGGGTTTATTAAGCAAAAAGGTAATGGAGTGTAGATGATGCTATAAGATCTACGGGATAATCCAAGGGTTTTCATTCGGCGATGGGGACAAATCCAGGAACCAACTACAAAGGAACGCTAAAGATACTTTAGGGGGAAAGATATGCTTTTAATGAGATTTTAAGGCTGGCTTTCCCTCTGTGGCCTGTCCCAGTCTTCTCTGTTATCACCCTGCTTGTTTTCAGTCTCCGGAGCCTGTCTGTCACACTGAAGCTTGGTGCCCTTAATGATTTCTCCATGCTTAATTGATTTGGAGACGAGTCCTCTTTCATAAGCAGCTGATTCGCCACGCTCATTGTACAAGCCTTTCATTTCTTATTCAAGCAAATATGTCTGAGGAATAAGATCTGGTAGTTGGTTCGACTTTTCAGCATTTTACCCACAGTCCAAAAACTAGCGATTCATTCATTATGGATATGGAATGGTCTCTAAACTATTAATGATACCCAAGGCTTGATGCCTTTTAGACACTCTGTCCTTGGAAAACAGATTTCCGATGTCTTGACTAGCTGAAACTGCTATCCATGTCACACTATTTTTGCGAGTTCAAAAGCAGAAAATACTGTGACAGCAGACTTAGCCTCGTGGCTTTTGCGACAGACTCTGGACTAAAACAGTTGGCACACAAAGTTCCATGGCATCATAGGTCAGTAAAAATGCGGAGGTCTCCGTCTCTAGAGGAGCTTTGCTGTTCCAACCAGTCACACTGTAGAAAAACCAGCGGCACTTCCTGGCAAAAGAACAATGAATAAATCAGGCTGTAGAGGGGTAGGAAGTCTCTTGCCATGGATAATCTATGTGAGGAAGAGCCATACGAGGTCAATGCAGTCCAAATCTTCTGTCGAAAATGTGCATTATGCCAACATACTATTTTGTAAGAACCAATAACAGCATTTGACGGCATCTCAGTGGCAGCCACTTGTTAAGCAAGTAACCTAGGCATCATCATCCTTTATAGCAATCTAGATTTCAAGAAACACATTGCTCGCACAACGCAGACCTGTCAAGATTCTCACAAAACATCAAGAGGATCTGTCAGTATCTGACAGAGTACTCCACGCAGGAGGAATCCTAATGAGGGGGGTCAGATGGCTGAGCGGTTAGGGAGTTTGGCTATTAATCAGAAGGTTGTTGGTTCGATTCCCGGCCGTGCGAAAAATGACGTTGTGTCCTTGGGCAAGGCACTTCACCCTACTTGCCTCGGGGGGAATGTCCCTGTACTTACTGTAAGTCGCTCTGGATAAGGGCATCTGCTAAATGACTACATGTAAATGTAATGTAAATGTAATGAATGGCCAGTGTCTGGAAGGCTGACATTTTGTCCAGATATACATTTCTGGAAAAGAGAAAAGGAAGATTTTGAGTGAGGAACATGAAGGGTTCAATTTAAGAGGCCACTGCAAGTCAAACACGTCTGTTCCTCCCTCCAAATCTTCCTCCTCAGCGTTTTCGGAAAGGAAAGAAAAAGGTGCAGTATTCTTAACAGTGCGAAATGTATCCTACCATAATAAAAATGGAAGCCTAATATGAGTTCAGACAATGTGCCTCGATATGAAAACACGACGCATATTTGCTACAGTATAATCTCTTGAGTGCAGAATGCAAGGCGATATCCCCTCTGAAGCGGAGAAAGCCCTGGCGTTGGGACTAGCCAGGAACCAGAACCCTAGAACCAGAACCAGAGAACCAGGCTCCTACCTCAGGGACCAGAGAGAAACACAGCAGGACGTGTTCTCCACCAGATTAATGGTCTGTGCCCACGTGTGTGTGACTCATATTCATCCCCTCGTCTAGACTCACTGGTGCCAGCAAAAACACCGCACTCCATTTCTGAAAATGGCATTTTAATAGATTATAAAAATTAATTTTGAGAAATGTCAAAGCGGCGTGTCTGGGGAAAGGATGATGCCAGGTGTAGTAAGGAGGAGCTGGCAGGGAACACAAGGACAGACTAACAATTTTACTACTTACTGTAATTACTATGGCCGGTGTAAATTAAACCTTAACAAAAGGAACTTAGAAAGGATTGTGGCTGTCGAGGTTGCAGCCTGTTCCAACAGGCTATTAGGGAAAAGAACACCTAGCCATTATAAGCATTCTGGCGCAAGATTGGTATAAACATTGAGAATTAATTCCAGTATTTATTCCAGTATATATATATATATATATAGTATTGTAAAAAATATAAAAAAAATCTGAAATTCTTCCAGTAATCCAGTTCATTGTATCATTATGTTTATTGTTGCAGGTTATGTTCTGAGACGGTTTAGTTAGTAATTAGCCAAGGGATAGTAAATTATGAACTAATTTTCAGTTAAGAGACAGATTTATAGATTCCTGGTGTAAGAATCTGCACAGTACACCATCTTTTCTACTGCCTTTGCAGTCTGACAACATCCTTACAGTGTCTTTGACATACCTCAAACTCATTACCAGTCACCAGGCTCTCTCATACAGGAGCCATCTGGACAGGCAATGTTGATAGATACCAAGGAGTACAGACAAATTAAAGGCTAACACTAATCTCCAAAGTCTCCTTAATCAGGCGATACTGTGCAGCATTAATTATCCTCATCAAGCATCCTGATCCTCTAGAAATGTGTTCTCATGCATTGGGTAAAAAAACGCATTTTGTGAACAACATTTAATTTCGTTTTTTTCCAGCTGTTGGTGATAATAAAGTGGGAGATGAGCCTTGGTGTCAGAAGACTTTTAAATTTAAATTCTTGTAGCCATGCAGGAACATGAGATCCTACTCTCTCTCCCACCATCTGTTCACCAAGAGAGATATTGGTGTCGAAATGGAAAACGCCACTGGCACAGTTCAATTTGACCCAACAGCTGATCAGAGATTACGAACCCAAAGTAATTAGCCAGTTTGTCATTGACATGTCTTGCATCTGTAATGCAGGTTGTGATTGTGGTTGCATGGTAATTAATAATTAGAGGATGTTTTTGTCTGCCTGGCAGCCAATAGGGAAAGTAGCATTAGTAGTCAAAACACTATTAAATGTAACCACACAACACAACAAGCAAAGGGTACAGGTAAGTATATTATTGACGATAGATGTGGGAGGGAGCTGTGTTGGTTGGAAATGGGAGTCAGGTGGCTGAGCGGTTAGGGAATCGGTCTAGTAATCAGAAGGTTGTCGGATCGATTCCCGGCCGATTCCAGGCCGTGCCAAATGACGTTGTGTCCTTGGGCAAGACACTTCACCCTACTTGCTTCGGGGGGAATGTCCCTGTGCTTACTAAGTAAGTCGCTCTGGATAAGAGCGTCTGCTAAATGCATAAATGTAAAGAGAGCTTACACAGTATAAAATAGCCACTACTGCATTGTAACAGTACTGTAAAGTGATGTATGCTACTTTGTCTGAGTCTAAAGACATATAGGCAAGGGTGTAGGTTTGGTGTCAGCTTTGGTAGGGACACTGCCCGGCACCCTGCCCGGTTTTATGTTTTTTTTTTTGTATTCAACATCACATAATTCACAATCAAAAAGTGCTGACATAGGGTCAGATTCCCCCAACGTCCTTCAATTTCATTGCTAATGCATGGAAAATCTCAACGAAATGCCATGAGTAAGACCTCACCTGAAGCCCTGATGGTCCAGCTGCTGCTTCCTCAGCCTGCACTATATCTGCACTGGATTTCTGAGTTTCCTGAATGCATTTTAAAATAATGCCTTAATTAACAAAATGACCTAATGAGAAGTACATGCAATACATTTGTTTGTTCAGAAATTACTTTTTTATATGTAGGTAATTGGTTCAGGTTTTATGGAGCTGTACTAGGCCTACATAATCTGTACTGGATTTATGAGCAATGAAATAATGTATTAATGAATTATATGATGCATACATTTGGGCATACCAATTTATAGCACCTTTTTACTATCCTACAAGTATAAGTGTGAATGATAACATTCATGGGTAACATTATCTAAACGTCCCTTAAAAAACATGCAGTTTAATGCAATCTTTACCAAAATGGACAATTCAACTTCTCACCTGAACCCCGATGCTGATTCATCACCAACCTGCTCTACATCTGTATCTTCAGGGTGCTGTTTTTCCTGCACAGTAATTCATCAATTTAATACAGACACTAACCATGCTTAGTTGACTGCTGACATTGGTCGAGATTACAGGGATAGCCATATTACTATCCAAGGGATCATATAGGCCTACTTATTACCAGTTAATATCACTTTTGAGTTGCTAGCCTGCTGGTACTAGGCTAAACTAGCACGGTCCCATTATGTGGAAAGGTTAGCTTTATCCTTCTGGCTTCAGCAAGACCAGCTGCTGCTAACACACTGGTCGAAAGATTGCAGACGCTAAGGATAGATTTAATACAAGCAAAAGTTACATGCTACACTAACAACTTTCAAAACATGTTTCCATTGTAGAATGGGTGGCGATGTAAGGCTTACAGGTTTGCGCTAACTAACGACCTTCTCTTGATAGCTACTTACTCTCTGGGTGGTGAAAAAACTTCTGATATCTCTGATGGGTGACATTTTCCTATCTACAAAGCACAAAAGGGTAAAAAATATCAATGCTGAGACCAAACGAAATACTAATATGAGGCTTTTATTTCCTGGCGTATTTAGTAGTTTACCGTGTCTGCCAGCTCTCTTTCTGCAACTCACGATTCACGAAGTGTTTCTGAATCTGCCACTTCAGCCAATTAACTTAAATGACATCATCTTGTCTTGCAGGCTCGAGGGCGCATTGGTTAACTTGGAAAAGTATTTTTCACTTTTCTGGGCGACAAACATAGTATAGATAATAATACTAATGAGTTTTGCAAATATATTGTGCAAAATATTTTCTTCGAAAATTAACTAAATATTGGTGGGGACAATTGTGTCTTTCCCAAACGTTGGTTGTGACTATAGTCCCTATAGACCCATGCAAACCCTATAGGGACTCACTTCCTATACTATATTCTGGCCTTGTGTTCATGGAAGAAATCCTATTTGTCTGTGGTATTTCCTTAGTCGTGGTGTTTCCATGGTAGCAGGGCTTGTCCACCCTGTTGACTCGTAGTCCCTTGAAATCAGCCTCATTATAACCTTGACTGAGATATCTTTCTCCGAGCTTGAGTGTGTGTGCACACTACTGGTCTGAAAGCACATTAGCCTCTTGAGACATTTTATTATTTGATACTTTAATATCCTTGAGTAGATTTAAATAAAACATGAAACCGTAGCCTAAATCACTAACAATTGAAACATTTATTAAAGGCATTATGTTTTAATCAGATAATTCATTATCTAATAATGGGTGCAGAAGCACACACGCATTTAAAGTTTTAGATACACTTTTTGAATAGGGGCATCACATGCGATTCCCTAGAGACCTAGTAGGCCTTGTTAAGTTAAGGATATTGAGATTGGGGCTTCTAGGGCATGGAAAAAAAAAATGCATAGGCTTCATTAACACAAACATCGAGTCTCACAAAAGCTGAGGTAGCAAAAAGATGCCAGTAGCGGCTGACAGGTCGATTTTTCAAAACATCCTACGCATCTTGTTGACAGGTAATAGCGTCCTCTTGTGGTTGAAAAGTAGTATTCTTACACAGGTGGCTCATACATTAGCTGTGGGATTTTTAGTTCCATCATAACCTGTAACCTCGGTGACCTGCACCTAGTTGCGCCATTCTAGCCACCTGAGATGTGGGTGATCTCCGGAGAGTCGTTAGTCTAGAAAAGAAAAGGATGAACACCAGACGAAAAACGTACAACTTCCGCTGTTGTTTTATGGCTGACGGTGTTGTGATACAGGTCATGGTTTCAGAAGCCAACAAAGTTAAAACTGATAACAAAGTTAAAGATAACGCATCAGACAGATAAGTGTCTTCCACTTACGAAAGTAAACAGTGACTCCACACAAAATGACAGTGAATGCGTCACTGAACAGACACCAGCCATGGGTGCTCAATCGAGAGACCAGGTAGGGCACGTGCACGCGTAAAGGCGTTCCCTTTCATTTTGCCCCTCAGCAGCGGTCTTGAGCTGCGAAGTGCGAGCGCCTCTGGAGTAGTTCGACTTTGCCAAAATGGATAAACTAGGGTGCTCCTTCCAATAAAATAATTTACGTCATTGGAAAATAGCGTAATGTCAACTGTAGTTCTGTGGTTTGTAATTTCTTGGACAATTTGAGGAGGCCGCAATGAGGGATCGCCTGGCAGACCTGACAATCGTGAGTAGCCTTTCAAATAGAGCAAAAACATTGTTTCCCTCTACATAACATTCTTTCTCCACATCTTGTAAGTATATGTTTGCTATTTTTGCTAATGGCTTATTAAAAAAGCGCACATAAAGTATTATGAGAATTCAGTCGAGTCTCCTACTGGGGCAGTGGATGTTTTCCACGTTGTAGTTAAGTGGACAATTATTGTTCACCAAACAGACGAGTTTACGTAACTAACTGCCAGCAGAATGAGATTAATTGTTGTAATACTAGCAGTACACAATTCGAAACTTTCCTGACTTTTTTGTTTTTTGTTTGTTATTGTTTACAATGACCAAATACCTCGGAAATAAAATGTGTTGTTTTCTTTCTCAGACATTTTCGAAGCAACATTTATGACGGGACTCGCTTTAGATTCACATTATGTTTGATGTGTAATTACTTTGCGGCTAAGGATTAGCCTATCCCTTCACTGAAGTGCAGTGCTCTAAAGTGATGCGATTGTTTCACAGAATTACAATGTGGAGGATGTCAGCATCTCGGTTGAAAGTCATAATATTCCCATGGATGAATTCTTCAAAACGGTAGGCCATTGTACTCTTGTCTCTAAAGGAGGGGAGGAATGTTGCTAACATTTTCTGTTTGTGCCAATTTTGTGACATTGTGTGTGTGTGTCTGTGTGTGTGTGTGTGTCTGTGTGTGGTAGGTGGGGGAAGTGAGATGCCTCGTAGGAAAGATCTCCTCCCAGTTGGAAGAGGTTGTGAAGAAGCACAGTGCCATCCTCTCTGCTCCTAATCCCGAGGAGAGTGAGTAGGCCTAATGCTCTCTGTTTTGCATACACCGATGCTAGTTTCGTTACATAATCCCTCTAGTTTCGCATGGGTCCACTGATGCGCTTTTGTCCAATGTTCCAAGTGTTGGATTCTGTATGCGAGTGAAGATTTTAGCATGCACTAAGAACCGACCGTTTAAAGGTCAGCCCTACCTTATATTCTCCCTGCACTTGTTGTGAGAAGACACACACACAAACATCTACCTTCAGGTGTCGATTTTCAGACAAATGTTAGATATTACAATTAAATGCCAGTGAGCCGGACAGAAAAAGCGAGCGAGAGTTCAAAATCAAATCAGTTTCACCACTGTAAACAGCTTGGAGCAGTAGGAGAAACGATTTGGCTGCATATGACGTCGTTGGTTTATTGCCTTGATAGTTTACGTTTCCCATTGGTCTATTTTACATTGATGAAAGGTGCTGGTTTATTCATGCCCTACTCAATATGCTGGCAAGAAGTAGCAGTACTTTTTATGGGCATACTTTAGTTAATATTCTCCATTTCACAATATCCAAATCAGTTCCACAGTAGCCAGCATGAAGCTTTGTGGCTTGTTGCCGTGACACCCTCCGTGTTACTGTTCCTTTACTGTCAACTCACACAATGTTTACTTCCTGAAAATCCCGTATTCTCTGTTTTTTTCTCTCTCTCAGAAACCAAAAATGAGCTGGAGCAGCTGACCAATCATATCAAGGGAAATGCCAACGCAGTTCGGGCAAAGTTAAAAAGTGAGTTCGCGACAAACGTTCCCGAGGAACAAACAGCCGTCGGCATGGTTGCAGTGCGTGCCGGTGTGTGACACGGCCTTGTGGAAGAGAGTGAGGGGAAACTTCCCCTATTTCAGGGGGTGTTGAGTACACAAGGGGATTTGACTTGCAAATGAACCACCATGGAAAGTCAGTGCGTACATGCTGGTCACAGGTGAACAAATAAGACTGCAATAGCATGGCTCTCCCCTACTACTGCCACCAGCAATAAAGATAAGAGATCAACTGCCGGCGGTAGGCAGCCTGTGTCTTTCAACTGTCTGCCTATTTTTTCTATGCTATGTATGCTTGTGGGCGATATAATTGCCTATTATGGAGAACCGGTGCTTGTTTGTTTAAATGCATTATGTGACTTATTGTGCTGTGTCCGTTTGTTCTCAGCCATTCAGGACAGCCTGCCTGAAGATGAGAATGCAAATACTGCCTCAGTGGACCAGCGCATCCAGAAGAACCAGGTAGAAGATGACTCGTTTATGAGAGGGGGGGTAGAGGAAGGTACATTTACTGTAGTTCCTCCTTAAGTTCACCTCTCTGTTGCTGGCTTTCCCCGCCCACAGCACACAAACCTGACCCGCTGGTTTGTGGACGTCATGACCAGCTACAACGAGACCCAAGTTTCCTTCAGGGTCAAGTGTAAAGCCCGGATTCAGAGGCAGCTAGAGATCAGTAAGCGGCAAAACCCTTTCCTCTCTTTCCCCCCAATCTCGACCCACCTTCACCCACCTTCACGTTTGTGCACTGTTTGGAGTTTAACCCACAAGGCAGCGGAGAGCCCTGGAAACTCCCCTTGAGGCCTGAAAGAGGAGCTCGCAACTAGACCCCTGTGTTAGGGTTGCCATGGTAGCAGTCGTTAAGGTAGCTCGAGGTAGGGGGGAGGGGACGAATCGACTCCAGTCAGGTGACGAGGCAGGAAGGGGGTTGTGTGTTTGTCTCACCTGCTTTCTCTGTAGAAAAAAAAGAAAAAGAAGAATGTTAAATACACACAAAGCCATCAACTGATTTCCTGTTCAGTGGGTTGGTGAAGCTCACCGCTTGTTGTCCCCTCGCTGCAGCTGGTCGCATGACCACCGACGAGGAGCTGGAGGAGATCCTGCACAGCGAGAACCCCGCCATCTTCACCTCCGATGTGAGTGGGCCATTCCCAGCCCCTCGCTGGGCCACTGGCCACCTGGCCGTTCCTCAGCCTTCCTGCTGCTTTCAGGGGGGGTTTGTGTCACTGCCGTATGATTCCCCCGGTGCTCCCCTTGTTGTTGGCCTGATAAAAACCCAAAGGTCCGTCACCTTCCTCCCCGTGCAGATCATCTCCGACTCTCAGATCACTCGGCAGGCCCTGAGCGAGATCGAGTCCCGTCATCAGGACATTATCCGCCTGGAGTCCAGCATCAGGGAGCTGCACGACATGTTTGTGGACATGGCCATGCTGGTGGAGACTCAGGTTAGACCAGGCTCTTTGGAGTTCGCTTTCGGGGTTTAGCATTTTGTAACAAGTGCAGGTACATTAGAATCCTTTACTCCTGCCCTTCCCTAACAAACCCTAGCAGCCCATCAAAACCTCTAATAATGATTCCTAACCTAGAGGAGCCACCGTACTTATTGACAATTTTATATATATATCATATAAATATAGAAGTAGAAAAATAGCATTATGCTGAATATTTCACCTACCGACTGTTAGGCTCCGTCCTCCATTTGACCCTTGACCCTTGTATCAGCTCCCACCCCCCCATCATGTGCCTGACCCTCCCCTTGCGCTCCTCTCCGTGTGCCCGCCAGGGGGAGATGATCAACAACATCGAGAAGAACGTCACCACCGCCGCAGAGTACGTGGGCTCGGCCAAAGGGGAGACCAAGAAGGCGGTGAGGTACCAGAAGAAGGCGCGCAGGGTAAGGTTCTTCCCCAGCCTGTTCAAGAGCAGCAACGCAGCGCCTGCTGACGCTCCAGAGCCCACCGCCCCTATACAGTAAACCCCCTCTAACCAGAACCTGGCTCACTGGCACTGACCCCCCCCCCCCCCCCCGGCCGTTAAACCTTAGCACTGTTAAGGCACCTCATGTCCTGTTCAAGGTCAGCGTATCAGACCCGACGCTGTGGAGCTAACGTGACACGCCAGAACTTTCGATTCAATTTATCACCAGGCAGCTAATCTCCCTCCCAGGACCTCTCCTGTCAGGTTTAATAACGGAGGGGATCGTATCTGAGCAGACAGTCTCACCCAACCCTGGCACTGTAAATTACAGCTCAGCGACTAAAACTGCCTGTAAAAGTTTATAACTGTGAAGCTTCATCTCAGACCTGAACTGCCGTTTAAAAAAGAAAAGAAAAGTGCTGTGTGTTCTTGTGCTCTGTGTATGTCAACTATTTTTTGAAAATAAAACATGCTTTTGTTAAGAGATTCGGTACATATTTCTTCTTCAGTAACTCCCATAGACCAATGTGTAGCCTCTGAAGGCCTATGAAATACAGTTGTTATGAACCATTTCAACACAATTCTGTTATTCTGTACTAACACCAAGGATAGTCCTGTCAACACCCTAACACTGTTTTCTTTGTTGTTTGCTTTGGCAGAAGTTTGTCATAATTGCCCTAGCTGTGCTGATCCTGGTCGCCATAATCGCGCTTATCGTCGGTTTGTCTGTGGGCCTACCTAAAACCTAGTCTCAACCTCCCGTGTCGAGGTAATGACTGCCTTGCCTAATTATGTTGTCTCTGTCATCAAGCAAACTAATTCCTTTTGTGTAGCTAATTGCTGTTTGGAGGTAATATGACGCAGGAGTATTCCAGAGGTCCGATGTTGGGTCTATTCCTGTACACGGGGAAAAGGATGTTATCAGGTCCTAACCGTTTGTGTTTGAATTAAACTGCTGAGGGATTGGGTTTTTACCAGTTCACTACATCAGCACCTTTCACACGTAGAAGACTGTAAAGAAGTTATTTGGGAAATGCAGCTGATTCCGAATTTGTCTTTCTTTTGTCCTTTTGTCCCTCCTTGATGTTGTATCTGCGCCCCTTCTTGCACAGCATGTTGGCCCATACTGTGCCTCCGTCACTGCACAGATCTTCCTCTGCAACCAGAAGCGAAGGCCAGAAGATAGGGTTGGAAACATCTCGTGTTCACCTGACACCATGTTCAACCGAAACGTCGTTAACTGACACATACTTTGACTGGAAACGTGTGAGTTTTCTGAGGAGGAACAAGGTTCGACACGGGTGCACTTGTGTACACACAAACATCTCTATTTGTGTACACACAAACATCTCTACTTGTGTACA